>LPNX010865940.1:372473-453974 GCA_001517045.1 Pseudotsuga menziesii
AAAGGACCAAAAGGGAACTCAAGGCTTGGGCAAAAGCGATCCCCTCTCCCTCCCTTCAAAAGACCCATGCTGCCAATGCGCTGGAGAAACATCAATCACTCATGGAAGATAGCAACGTGACTCAAAATGACATTGAAACTGAAGCTAAGCTGCAGTCTCACCTTCACGCGGCCTGTAGACTCGAAGCTGACTGGTGGAAAATCAAATCCAAATGTAAATGGTTGAAAGAAGCCGATAAAAACACAAAAATTTTCCACAAACAGGCAAAAGCAAGGGAAAATCAAAACTCTGTCCAAGAAATCCAAGCTCATGGAATTCTCCTCACTAATTTTGAGGACGTCAAGGCTGAAGCCACGAGTCACTTCAGAAATTTGTTTAAGGATCAGCCCACTGTGGAGGACAGCGATCTCTTCAATTTGATCCCCCACGCTATTAATAATAACCAGAACCACGATCTAGACCAGAAGGTAACAATGGAGGAAGTCAAGCAGGCCATTGAAGGTATGGAGGATGACAGATCTCCGGGGCCTGATGGCTTTAATGCCACCTTCCTCAAGCAATGCTGGGACATTATAAAAATCGATCTGTTCAAAATGATCAGCCACTCTCAAAGGTGCAGCAAAGTCGGGGGCAGCACAAACTCTGCCTTTCTGGCACTCATCCCGAAAGAAAAGGAGGCCAAGACCTTTGATAGGTTCAGGCCAATATCTTTATGCAACATTGGTTACAAAACTATTACGAAGATAATAGCCAGCAGATTGAAGCATATCTTGCCGAGAATCATCCCAGAGAATCAAGGCGAGTTTGTCAAAGGCAGGAAGATCTGGGAAAATATCATATTAACTCAAGAGGCCATTCACTCCAGCCTGAAGAATGGTGATCAAGGAATGGTGATTAAGATCGACCTAGCCAACGCCTTTGATAGAGTCAAACATCCCTTTCTTCTGAAGGTCATGCAGAAATTTGGATTCAGCTCAAAGTTTATCTCCTGGATCAAGGCCTGTATCAGTAAGCCGTGGATCGCCCCCTTAGTCAATGGCAGAGCAGCTCCTTTCTTCCAAGCCTCAAGAGGCCTGAGGCAAGGCTGTCCGTTATCCCCGTTGCTCTATGCCATTCAGGCTTCGGTTCTCAGCTTTCAGCTGGAAAATGCCAGACTTGAACAGGATCTTCCCGGGATTAAGATGGCCAGAGGAACAAAAGATATCAATCATGCGCAATTCGCGGATGATACTATACTGCTGGGGGGAGCCAGTCAAATCATAGCCCGCCGTTTCAAAGCTGAAATGGAACGTTATTGTCATGCCTCCGGAAGTGAGATCAGTTTTAGGAAAAGCAAGATATATGGATGGAATATTAACCCAAGAGAAATGCTTGATATCTCAAGAACGCTCAGAATGGATGGTGTAGTCGACTGGGAATCCTTCAACTACCTAGGAATACCCATCTTCAAAGACAAATTTAAGAGTTCAGCCTGGACTCCAATTATAGAGAAAATTAAAAGGAAAATTCAGGGCTGGGGGTCTATCTGGTTAAACCTGGCCGGGAAAGTGGTCTTAATAAAGTCAGTTCTGAACAGCTTCCTTCTCTACCAGAGTACCCTACTTCTAGCTCTGGTCAAAGTAATCTCTCAAATAGATGGGTTGATCAGATCCTTTCTCTGGTAGAAAGGCAATGCTGGGGGTGGTAAAAAATTTGCTCTGGTCAGCTGGAGAACAATTAAATTTCCCAGGTCAGAGGGGGGACTTAACATCAGAGATATCAGAAGTCAAAACTTGGCTATGGGGGCCAAGCTGCTTTGGAATTTGATTGCCCCCAAGCCTTCTTGGTGCAGCCAGGTGTTGAAGGCCAAATACTTCAGAGGAAGGAGGCTCAGGTGCCTTGATGGAGAGCACGTGAACCAGAAAGGAACTGCTATCTACAATGTCTGCTACAAAGCTCTCCCCAGGTTCAAAGAAGAATTGCATTGGGTTCCTGGCAATGGGAAATCAATAAATATATGGCAAGACAGAATCCTAGATAAGGAACCGCCCCATATCCCACGCCTGCAAGAGAGACTGACTGAGCAAGGAATGAAGACGTTATGGGACTTCTCCAAGTGGGAGACAGAGTGGCCAAATAGATGGGCCGGCTGGTGCTTGCCGAACTGCTCACCTGAAATTAACGCTGAGCTAAAAATTCTCTCCACTCACCTCGCTGGGCTGGCACCGGAATCAAAGAAAAAGAGGGATCGAAGAGGCTGGGGGAAGAAAACTGGAGTCTATTCCACGGACGAAGGATATCAATTATACGCTGCAAGCTACAACGTGCCGGACAATCCAAGGAGATGGTCGAACCTCTGGAACTGCAGAACTCTTCCTAAAATCGACTTATTTGCTTGGACTCTACTGCATCAGCGAATTCTTACTGGTGAAAATCTGCAGAAAAGAGGAATTCTCGGTCCATTTAGATGTCCTCTTTGCTCTGAAGACGAAGAAAATATCAGACACCTGTTCTTAACGTGTCCCTTCACAATTTCGGTCTGGGAGGAAGTGATGAAGCCGCTGGGAGGGGGAGTTCGCTTGCCAGACTCCATTCAGGACTGGTTCATAAGTTGGGACAAGCTGTATAATGGTGACCTGCAAAAGAAAAATGAAATTAAAGACTGCTGGCTGAAGCTACCCAAGCTAATTTGCTGGGGCATATGGAACGAGAGAAACCAGCGAATCTTTCAAGAGAACGCCCAGCCAGCTTGGAAGATAGCAAAAAAGGTAAATGTCCAGCTTGGAGAGGTAATCAGTATTTCTAAACCCTCAATTAATAAAGAAATCCTGACTGAGAAGGAGAGAAAATGGATGAAAAGTATTAAAATCATGGAGAAAAAGGAAGAAGAACCAGTAAAGCTGGAAGAATGGGACATTAGAATGGATTCCGAACAGTTTGAGAGGTGGCTCAAAGAGAAGAAGTCTTTTAAATTATTCTTTGATGGGGTTTCCAAAGGGAACCCGGGTAAAGCAGGTGGCGGAGGAGTCATAATTGATCCGGACGGGAAGATCGAGATTGACTTCAGCTGGAACATTGGTATTGACTCGAACAATATGGCTGAGGTGTACGGGCTATGGCAAGGACTCAAGCAGCTGCAGGGAAAAGGTGTGGAGGAGGTCTTGGTCTTTGGGGACTCCAGAGTTATTATTCAGGCGCTGAACGGGGGTAGAAGGGACAAGACTGGAAGAATAGCGAGGATGATTAACAGAATTAGATCCAAAGCAAAAATTTTCAAGAAAATAAAATATTATCACATCCTAAGGGGCCTAAATGTATTGGCGGACCAGGCTGCCAATACCTCTATAGCAGCTGGTCTTCATGATCTCATTGTTAATTCGGTTTCTAGTATAGATATTCCTCCTTAGATCTTCCTATCCGTAGGAGGAAGAAGTAGTCAGGAAGATTGATGTAATAGGTTTCTGAACCAGCAGTCTATTGGCTGATTTCTTAATATATTATAACTGTTTTTGTTATAAAAAAAAAAATTTATTAGTTTGTATAAATAAAAATAATGAATTCTATTAAATTATTAGTTTGTATAAATAATAATATTAAAAATTATTTAATAATAAAATATACAACATCAATTTTAAAAATTAATTTGATTAACTATAATTACATAAATTATTTATGAAATATTTTAATCACCAAAATTTAAAATAGAGCGTAATTAAACTTAGCAAAAAAAATCCCTCCAAATTTGGGTAAAGGAAGAATCATTTCTTTTATATACGTTTTGCAAAAAAGAAAAAATATTATTATGTTTGGACGTATTTGATAGTATAGTGTTGATATTTTTTAATTTTGACATATTTGATTGTACATTGTTGGTGATTTTCAACCTAATAAAATAGTTTTTTTTAGAAATAATTAACAAAAATATTTTTTTTTTTGGCAATTTTGTTATATTAAAAGTAATGTTATAATATAACAAGAGCCACGATGTGGTAATGTCTCTACAAATTTTACGGAAACAATTGTTATTTTAATATTTTTATTTTAAAAGTTAGCTCAACTCTAATAATATTTATCCTTAGAAAAAATCCGTCCATGAGTTTAATTGTATAATGAAAATTAACATTGAGAACGTAAGTAAAGTAGTTCCATTCGATAACCGAAAACTTAATTAATCATTTCTTAATATTATGAATATTGGTCGTATGATTTAGATTATAAATAAAGATTACCAAAATCTTAGGACCATTTCAAATCCCTTATTAAATACTTAATTGATTGTAGCATCACTTCCTAATCAGAAAATGGTGGCTATCTATAAATAATTACAAACACATTCAATTAAAATTACGTGAGACATGCTTTGAGTTAGTTATCGTCTTTCCAAAGTCGAAAGAATGTCTTTTCAATGCAGGATTGTATTCCATTTCTCTAACCCTATCCGCGCTAGATAGAGAGATCGTACAAAATTGAATTTTACTTCTTCCATTAAACTAGGCAACGATGTCTCCCTTCCTTTGAACTTAGCAAACAATATTAAAAAAAGTTGGTACTTTAATCCTGGAAGAGGTCTCCCTCTAAGCAGACTGCACCCAACTACACCAAGGGAAACCTCATTGTTACCTGTGTATTCATTTTCCAAAAAGCTTACATTGTGGAAACCCTAAATGCCTTAAAAGAATTAACTTCTAGGGTTCCTTTCATTCAAATATGTGTGTGTTTTGCATTAAGGAATTTTTCTTTTAAAAAAAATGAAATAATGATTTCAATAATCAATTGCTCATGAATAACTATAATCAAAAGTCTTTGATATATATATGTATACCATAGTGATATGTTTCATTTCTCAATAAGGAATTAAAAATGCAATTTACAATTTTCAATATATATCACATGACTAAACATGTATCATATTAAAATTTGTGTAGAAAAGTAGAAACCACAAATGAGTGAAGTAAGGATAGAGGGTCTTGGTAAGAAGAGGTGCTAGCGCCAAAAATAAATTTTGGAGGGAATTCATGTCTATTGATCGTCAACTTAGATTGCAATCCTTGCACATGAACACTATGGTGACTAAAACAATGGACTGCAATTAACGGCCAAAAGACCGGTGCCTCTATTAGAATCGAAGGGCATTCTAACCATATGAGATTTAAATTGAGAGGTAGTGTATTTTGGTCTATAATATATTTACGCAGTGGAATAAATACCTGAAGTATGCACAATGATGAAACACAATTTCATATATTTGCTCGAACGTCAAAATCAAGGGTATTTGAACCAGAAGGAATGGATGCATTCAGACAAAAAAATGAAAAGTTAAAGCAAGGCTCTACTTATAGTCGCTTCTTTAACCAAAACTCTTGTTAAACCCTAACAAGTTTACAAACCTCTTTCTTAGTTCCAACACACATAAGGAAAATGTTATTGGAACCCTCTCCTTAAACCCTATGAAATCAAAAAATGGCACATTTAGGCCAAAAGACCTCGCTAGAAAGAATTTACACTCCCAAGGTAAGTGGTTGTCAGTACTTTGTCAATAATACAACTACTTAATAATAACAAGCAAGTAGCATGCATACTCACTATTAGGAGAAAATTCTTCACAACAGTTAATAATGAACACATAACACCATTTTTAACAGAGTTTGATGCAAAATAAATTGCAAAGACCTCATTAACCATAGACTAATCATTACCAACATCTAAAGTACTTTCCACATAGGCTATAAACAATTTTGCTTCAGGTATGTTGTGCATATAAAATACAATCTGGAGCTTAGTTCCTAACTTATATAAAGGAATCTAATGGACATGTATACAACAACATCACTTCATGTGCTAAGAGAAACATTTCCATCTCTTGGGGTCCATTGTTCTGAGTTAAGTTTGGCATGGTATCAAAGCCACGGTCATAGAGTTTTTCAAAATTAAATGCCAAGGAAAAGGTTGGCATACTACGATTGTTTATGAAGGACGTCATACTCTTGATCCTATTAACTCACATATGGAGGAATGTGTCATTAGATAATATGAGCTGGAGTATAGGGTCGGGGAGCATGGGGTTAAAAAGGAACAACTAATCAATGAATTTGAGATGCAATTTAATATGATAATGTATTTTTCTAAAGGAACTCAATCTCGATTCCCAAGATGGAGACTGTGTGGGTTCAGGTTCGAAGGAAATGGAAGAAGATACAAAACATATTTCCATTGGGAAAATGAAGGGTCGAGTGAACAAGGACATGCTCAGAAGGAGCAAGTGATGGATGAGTGCAATAGTCACCATGCTTGTTCTTAGATTTGATCATATCTATGTTTTTTACATGCACTATTATCCTAAGAAAGTTTATTAGATGTTACAATTTTAGGACTTTTTTTAATATAGTGTACTCAACTAGGATCATATATGTTGACGGAACTTTTAAAGGATCTTCTTTTCAAATGATATAATTTTTGTATCTATATTCTTATATACTTTGGCTGATTAAAGATTCTTCAACTGCTTTATAATATAATATTTTTACTCATTCATATTAAAAAAATAATAATATTATTGAATATAAAATATTATATATAATTTTAAATAAATAAGCATTACAATTATATATAATTTTAAATAAAAAAACATTTCAATTATATATATAATTAGTCTTACTAGACTAAGAGTATGTCACACAATAAATTTCTAAGGGAGTGTTTCTTTGCTTATATTTAATTATTGGCAATAAATATTTTGTTTTAATTATTTTATTACTGTTATGAATTCCATGTTAATAAAAAAATTATTAACATCTTAGTCAAAACACATTACAATTTCCTTTTTAAATTATAATATCAACTCCATTTTAAATATGGCTCATATATCATTGTAAAAAGTCTACCATGATAACAGTGTTCACAAGAATTTGATTTATCGATGACCTGGTTTAAATATATTTTGACATGGACATCCGGAGGTAATGGTCAAATTGTAAAGATATTCACTCGCGGAAATACAAAGAGAAGGCATTGTGTGAAGAGGAAGAGAAGACCAGAGAAGGAGAAGACTGGAGCCATATCAATGCAGAGGCCCCATGTAATCATTTTCGGATAAATCTAAGTATGTGCTATGCCCTATAAAGTCCGATATGGAAGTCCTTGAGGCTTGGACTGTCTTGAATTTTGATTTTGATAAAATTATATATGCTTCTTCGGATACCGTATGCTCTGGAAC
Organism: Pseudotsuga menziesii; assembly: GCA_001517045.1. Classification (NCBI taxonomy): domain Eukaryota; kingdom Viridiplantae; phylum Streptophyta; class Pinopsida; order Pinales; family Pinaceae; genus Pseudotsuga; species Pseudotsuga menziesii. The sequence continues at coordinate 379,666 of LPNX010865940.1, forward strand.
TATTAGGAATTATGATCCTTCAACTGCTTATTTAAATGAATCTGGGAATGATTCGGGAAATGCTATTGGAAATAATGCCACTGGGTGCTGGGAACAATGTTGGTCGTAGTGCAGCTCTAACTGCTGATGGAAATGCTGAAAATTATGCTACCGGGAATGATGATGATTATGCTTTGACTGATACTGCGAATGAATGAGAAAATCCGTTCAACTTCTTGTTCAAATGCTGGTTCAACTTATGTTGCTAGAAATATCTTCTTGGAAGTGTGCTATTGGTACTGTTGGGAATGCTGGTTATAATATGGGAATAATGAGAGTTCGTTTGGATCCAATTAGGCTGCTGTTAGGCCTCCTTGTAGTGATTTTTATGCTTGTGTTTTGAATTCTTTTGTTGGAGGGAAATTTCTGGAGAAATTTTGTCCAGTTTGAACCATTATCAAAATTTATTGTCTGGTGCCAACTTAATAGCCAAAATACTTGTCTCCATAAAACTTTGTCTCTAAATATCTAAAGAGCCAGAATGCATTTCTTTTGAGAACTTTAAAAAAACAAAAACAAACACCAGTGCTTGTTAAATTTCTTGAAAATGTTTTAAAAATCTGATTCTGATATTACTAAATGCAATATCTTGAAATTGCAGTATTATAATGCACACACCCAACACTTAATGAATCAGATCCGATGGATATACACCATTCTGAAAAAAAATGGAATGCATATAAACATTATAAAAATTCTGTATAATCTAAAATAACAAACACATATCATAATTATGGTAACATTTCGATACCTATCCAACCAACTGGGAATACAATTAAAAATTGAGATAGAAATGTAAGATATTGGAGTCCACAGAAAAAAATTTACAATCTAAATACTAGAAAAGGAAATTTGTAAATTTGTAGATGCAGTTCTTCCTTCATATTTGTAAATTAAAATTTTGATGATAATTTTGTGGGGAACTTTGGATTTATTTCAATGCAGGGCTTCTTCTGAATGGGATTGAGTTAATCAATGTTCTCCTTAGCCTCTTCTCTGTTCGTAATCCAAGGTAATGATGATTCCAGAGAGCCCTTTGTTGCGATCTCTTTGGACTCCTCCATTGGCAGCGCCGGATGGGGATCATCGTGGTACCTGTGAATAAAGATAATCTCTCTCACTACCTTGTCTTACCCTCGACTCGACTACGTAGAAAGAATGCAACAAATACTTTTTCTTTCTTCTCAGGGTTTATGAAATAAAACCAGATCGTCCCACTTGCAAGCAGAACAAAACCACTCCAACATGTTCATTTGTTCAATACAGCAGGAAAAGGGGCATCTGATAAAGACTGTTCAAGCATCTCTTTCCTTCACGAAACCAGGGGCCCGACCCTTTACTACGATTGTCAGTGCTAAAATATGGTGACGGGCCACTAAGGTTGGAGTCACCTTTGAGAAAAGGAGAATGACAGGCTAGTGCCCAATACAACTTCCACCTTGTCCCCACATAGGTTTCTGGATTAGAGTTGATACCCATAAGCTAGAATAACATTAATTGATATTAGAATGCATTAGGGATTTGTAAACAATTTTAAAGGTTTTATATTCTCGAGATTAATATTTATGTAACTGTAGTCACTATATTACGATTTGTAAATAATTTTAAAAGGTTTATATTCTCGAAATTTTAATGTATATAACTATACCCACTATAATATGGAGTGTTTCTTGCAGTTTAAAATGCGCCCACTTGACAAGTTACAGAACCCCAAACCTAGCCAATCATGCATAAAAGCTGCAAAATCAAGAGCCATTCCAAATTTCAAGATTGACATCCCAACTGGTAAGCCATAAATAGTTTAAAAATTACTTGCAGAAATATTTTCCACCAGCTGATTTTTACCAGTTTTTTGCCATGAATCTTCAGGGAATTTTCAAAAACCTTCAAAAACACTGCTAGAGCTTATAGAGTGTGGGTGTTGTTCTAGGTTTAAATAGATGAAGGCATTCCAACCCAATGAAAACTTAACAAATTGACATTATTTAAAATATATATATCATTCTTTTGAACTATACACAAACCACCTAAAACTATTAACTTACGAAAATACACATTATGACCAAATTAATAAGGGTGAACGTTTTATATATATCCCTATCTTTTCTAAAAATTAGAGTAGAGTATTAAGTGGTTTTTTTGTTTTTTGTTTTTTTTAATTAAAAAAATTGTAGTTTCTTAAGATTTCTACTCCTTACTTTTTTGCAATTTTTTTATCTTTTAAGTGAATTCTAACTTTTATTTTGAATATTTTTGCTTGAATATTTTTGCTCTCTTTTAAGGAAGCAGATTCTATTTTTTTCTCTGTTATAAACAAATATTTGCCGTTTTTGGACAGTATTGGTTCTATTTATCTCGAGGATTGATTAGTGGAGAATTGATTAGTGGAGAATTAATTGGTAGTGACATTTTATAATTCATTGTTATTATATGGTTTCAAACCCTTTTTTGTCCCATTAGAAAGTTCTCTTCAAGTCTTCATGGAGAGTTGTCTTTTTGGATTATATGGAATGCTTGTTTGTTACACATATTCTAGTGTACTTTGTAGATCACTTTGTTTCAAATTTAAAGGTTAATAGTTTTAGTATTGATTCCAACTTATTACAATATATTCTTCATAATAGAGGGATTGGTAATTTTATATTGGATATTACAATTGGTGACACATAAGCCTTACTCCTTAGCTTCAAGTGATGATTCATAGTGACTCTATGACTTGTTTATTTGTGAAGGGAGATTTATCTTAGCCTCTTTGATATAGTTTCCACTCATAGGTGCACATTCTCTATCCCACTCTATTTTACTTATTCTCGTTTTATTTTAGTGGATCATATTGATTATGTGGATTTGTGTTATAGTTATATTTGACACCCATGAGACTCATTAAGGACCCATTGATGTCATATTGTTGAAACATTCACTTATACCCTTGATTTCCTCATTTCTTCGAGAATGAGCAATTTTTGAGGCTATGATCATGCAATAAGATGGATCCTCTCCACTATGAGCTTGGGAACTCTTAAATGACTCAAGGTTCATTAATTTCTAGGAGTCTACATTCATCCTACCATTTCCTACACCAATATATGTAAGGAAGAGGATTTCAAAGGAGAAGGGGATTTTTGGAGGAAAATATATGCAAGTAAATATTGCCCAAATGTGAAAAGACTCTTATATACCTTAGCCTTCATCATGTATGTGTTAGCCTTGCTTGGAAGAGGGACAAGGAGAAGGAGTTTGAACAAGGAGCTTCAGGAGCTACACCAGCTAGGAATACACAAGGACAACCATCGTTGCAAAGGTGAGTTATATTCTCTCTTTCCCTCTACCATGCATGTGCTAGATAAAGATTTACATCTAGAGGAAAATAGTGCAACATATCCCACTATTTGTCATGGATTAGGATTCAAATCTAAGGGAGATCCATCTGTCCGCAAGAGAGAAAACTCTGTACAACAAAATTGATGACTCCATTAGGGAAATTTTTCCTAATTCTTCCTTAGATCTATTGAATTTATTGCTTATTTTGGTTTTTGATAGTTTGTTTGCGTTCATTTTCCTCCTATCGCATTATTTGGGCCTACTGCAAGCCTTGAAAACTCCCAGATCTTTGTTTTCCCCTTTTCTAAGACTACCACCCTTTCCTGTGGAAAAAAAGTGACCTTATCACTTTTTTCCAGTCTACAATGAGTAATACCCCCATTTTCATCCCTTTTGTTAATCCTGCTGGAGTGATAGTCCTTGTAGGTGACTATTTTGCCTGAATTTTGTATTTTTCACCTCCTAATTGGTTCCATGTCTGGGTTAAGAGTGTGTTGATGGTGTTTTATCATATGGATCATCGTTGTACGGTGTTTTATTTGGATTTTGAGATGATCTAAGCCATCATTTTTCTTTGGTTATGAATGGTGTGTTGTCCCTAGTTGTGAGTGAGTTTTATCCTACTTTCTTACTATGGCATGCCAGTGACTATACATTGTGTTTGAAGTTTTTTTTTTATCAGTTGTTATAGAATTTAGATATTTCAAAAGGTTCCCATAGTCTGTAAGGTTTTTCGTTACACAAAAACCTACAGATGTTGTTATACTTTCCAAACCAAGTACATAGTCCCATGATCTCAATGTACCAATTAGTCCACATTATATTCTCAAAGGTGCGGTGGTTATAACCGATACTCCAACAACCCCCCTCGAACGTAACTCAAGGGAATTGAACCTAGGACCTAATCTCTAATACTATGTAAGATTTGATATTACACCAAAACTTGTAGATGTTTGTAAACTTTCCAAACCAAGCATATAGTCCCGTGATCCCAATGTGGCAATTATTCCACATTATATTCTTAGAGATACGGTGGTTATAACCAATAATCCAACATAGTCGACCAAACAAAAGAGCCCTTTATTTAGTCTTTTTGGCTCTCTTTGGTACTCTTGACCTAGCCAGGGTAAACAATGATTGAAGCTACATTTTTGTTAATATTATTTTTGTGTCTCTCACATTTACATTCTAAAGATAAAAATTATTTGTGCATAGTCCATCTTTTTCACCAATTAGGGTTTTTGAGTTGGATTTGTGTGTAAGGTTGTGATATACAATCAATTATTTCTACCAGTCTATTGTAGCCTTGTTGTCACATGCACATAGCGCACATAGCTCTGATACCACAATGTCACCTCCCCCCCCACCCTGGAGGAGAAACACAACCCCAACTACTTTGATATACCACAATGTCCATGAACCCGGTGCCCATACACCTTACTAATTTGTGGAATAATTTAAAACTTCTCTTTTCTTTCTTCAAACACAGTCATGGGTCATGTAACATCCTTTAACATTCATTCTTAGGCTTAGAAAACACTATAGCAGTCATTCCTCCCCTGACAGATCCATTCTCTGACCAGAGAACCTTTTCCTCACTGAACCTGTCTTTTCCGCACTCCGCACTCGACCCTTTCGCCTTCCACTTGTGGAACTCGGGAATTAGAACTTAACATTCGACAAAAACAATTAACCACTCTTCTTCCTTCTGCACTTCCGCTTTTTTCCTTTTCGACCTCGGAACTCGGGAATCGGAAACTCCAAAGTTTTACAAAGTGAATTTCCCATATTCTGCCTTCCGCACTTCTGCTTTCCGCCTTCCGACCTCGAAATGCAAAAATGCGCGAAATGACTACCTTGCCCGTTTGTTTCATGCTTTCCGACTTCCGACCTTCCACTTTCTGAATTCCAACTTTGAAATGTGGAAATCCAACTTTTTCCGTAGAATTTTTGGTTATTTTTCCGCCACCACCTTCCGCCTTCCGTAGGAGGATTTCGAGGTGCGGAAAACTAACATTCTACAATGTTCTTTTCCTTTGTTCCACCTCCCTCCTTCCGCCTTCCGTAGGTGGATCCCAGGGTGCGGAAAGGCTTAAGTCATATGCTTTCTCACTCCGTAGCAGGCTTCTATCCTCCATGAACTTAGGCAAAATGCATTGGAGACCAAAAACATATGCATAAGTAAAATGTAGAAAAATATTATAGCAATAACTCTGCTTAAATCATCTAACACGCATTCAACACATTCATACATGCATAAACAAATACATTACAAAATCAATAATAATCAGAGAATACTTATCTTGAAGATGAAGTTGTCCCACAACTAGCTATGTTGTTGCAACGTTCCACCCAACCATAGGCCAGTGAGTTCATTGATCTCTCAACACCACTGCGACCCCCGAGTTGGGCATGATTTCCACAAGGAACTAGGGAACAACAGGCTCACACATGGCCAGAATGCATCAAAACATAGCCAATCCAACCTCCAGTTGGGTTTATCAAGTGGTTAAGGTAGTGGGAAGGTAGAAGTGCTAAGATAGTGAGATCAACCACATAGCCATGGACACCTACACCGGATCTGTCCAACTTAGCATTCCACAATACCTACACACCCAACACAAGGAAGTATTCCCTTCACTACTACACAGTCGCTCAGGACATGCCTTCCCTTCCAGTACTCTTCAGGATGTGCATAGAATATTTTCCAACCCCTTTTTATCTATTGGTGAGGTTGCTCTCTTCACTAGGTTTATAAGCCAATTCTGGCCCTCTTCCACTCCTCTATCTTTCAGACCAAAACAGGGATGCACATCACAACAACCCACAGGGAGACACAACAACACAGGGCTTCACTCGATAACACAGAGAAATAGGTTTTCATACCACTATGTAGTTCAGGATAACATTGTAATTCCACAAACAGGGTTTTCCAAAGGAAAATACTTACAGAAATGCGTAGTAACACTCTGCTAAAACCAAAAAACACTCTGCAACTCCCCATCGTGAATAATGCATAATCCCTCAAATGATCGAAACATTCAATTGAAAACAGGGATAATGGACTAGGCATGCATTCACGTGGTTTTTACTTGTTGTAGAAGAAATAATGTGGATTCCCCAGACTACAAGCTTGCAGACTCGCTTAGACACAAAAACAGATTTCCATGCCTTGCTCTGCCCAAGGCATTAAATGCCTCAATTGTTCTTCTGGAAGAATTGAATGATTAAGGACAGAGGAAAAAATGGTAGCTGAGGGTTTATGGGTTTCCCCTTTTACACCTAGTCTCACCCCATCGCTCAGGAGTTTGACTAACTCCCTTCCCTATTCCTTGTGAAATCATGCCCCCATCTCTTTCACGTTGCAGTGCATAGCTAGTTGTGGTATTTTACTAAATTGTACATTTACATGATATTCCAAAATGTGATGTGCTTGACCAACACTATAACCATAGGTATCAACCTTGATCACCTATACACAAAATACCAAATCGATGGTAGGTCCTTGGCCTTGAGCTCCTTGCCATGATTTACATACAACATATACATCATGTACAATTTCAATACCATGGGGTCAAAACTGGGGTGTTATATCTCCCTCCCCCTTCATTAGCACTATCCTCAGTGCTTTACCAAATTGAACAAAATTGGATGTGCCAATTGCATGGCATCCTCCGGCTCCCACATGGCCTCATTCAAGTCGTAGTGCTTCCATTGCACCTTTACCTGTCCAACGGCTCGATTCCGTAGCATTGCGACCTTCCTATCAAGGATGCACAATGGCTCAATTTGGAACTCTCCCTCAGGTTCCACCTGAATCATATCCCAATTTATCACATTGTTATGGTCATGTACATATTTCTTAAGCAAAGAAACATGAAAAACATTATGAGCTCTAGTGCTAGCAGGCAAAGCAATTCTATATGCAACTAACCCTATCCTTTCAAGCACTTCAAAAGGCCCACAATATCTAGGTGACAGCTTGGCACAACTTCTAAGCTTCAAGGAACTCTTCCTTGGCCTTACTCTGAGGTAAACAGGATCCCCAACACTGAACTCTATATGCACTCTATGCTTATCTGCATAGATTTTATGTCTATCCTGGGGTGCTTTCAGGTTCTGCCTTATCTTTGCAACCTCTTGCTCCATTTCCTTCAGCAATTATGGACTAGGCACAATCTTTTTCACTGGACTATCCCAATCACCAGTGTCCTACACCTTCTTGCATACAAAGCTTCATATGGACTCATCCCCAAAAATGATTGTTGTGCATTATTATAGGGAAACGCTACCAACTGTAAATAATCCTCCCACTTGGATGGTTTCTCCATCACATACATGTGAAGCATGTCTTCAAGCACCTGATTCACTCTCTCTGTATGTCCATCAGTATGAGGATGGTAGGCAGTGTTGAAGTTCATCTTTGTACCCAAATCTGCAAACAGGCCTTTCCAAATATTGGAAGTGAACTTGGTATCCCTGTCAGAAATTATTGCCTTAGGAAATCCGTGCAATTTGAAAATATCCTTCATGAAGATCTTTGCAATAACATCAATTTTATATGTGGACTTAACCGGTATAAAATTTGATGCCTTGGTCAACTTGTCCACCACAACCATGATGGAATCATGTTGTCTCCAAGTCATTGGAAATTCTGTAGTAAAATCCATGGAAATAACTTCCCATTTCCATTTTGGGACTGACAAAGGCTGCAATAACCCTGCTGGGTGTTGATGCTCAACCTTCACCTGCTGACATTTCATGCACTTATAAATATACTCAGCAATGTCCTTTTTCATTCCTGGCCAAAAATATTGTTTTCTGGTTGTAGCAATTTTCTTCTGATATCCTAGGTGACCAGAATATGGAGCTTGGTGGATCTCATCCATAACAATTATCCTCAATCTTGCTACATTTGGAATGTAAATTTTGTTCTTATAGGTAAGAAGTCCATCTTCTTCCAATTTATATCCCTCATACTCCTTTTCAAGACTTGTTGATGCAACTTGTCATTTATCTACACATACATTTCATCCTCATCAGTATGATTAATAATCTGTTGTCTCAAATCTGGGTGGAAAATACTGAGAGATACCACATTCATTTCATGCACCTTCCTGTTGAGTGCATCAGCCACTTTATTTTCTTTTCCTTTTATGTGTTTAATTTCAAAATCAAACTCACATAAAAACTCCAGCCATCTAGCTTGCCTATCATTTAAAGTTGGTTGATCAAACAAGCACTTCAAACCACAATGGTCTATCCTTAGCTCAAATTTTCTGCCCATTAAATAATGCATCCATGTCTTGAGATCATGTACTATGGCTACAAGTTCTAAATCATGAGTAGCATAGTTCTTCTCATGATCTTTCAACTTTCTTGACTCATAGCATACCACGTGGTTGTGTTGCATAAGAACTCCAAGTCCTTGATTACATGCATCAGTACACACTTAAAAATATTTTTCTGGGTCTGCAATTTTGAAGACTTGTGCACTTGTAAGAGGATTCTTCAACTGTTGGAAGCTTTCTTCACATCTTGGTGTCCATTCAAAATTTATCCCCTTCTTTTGCAAAGAAGTGATCGAATGTGTAACCTTGGATAATCCCTCAATGAACCTCTTGTATTATCATGAAAGTCCCATACAATACCTCACGTCTATCACATTTCTTGGGGTTGGAAAATTCATAATGGCTTCAATCTTCTCAGGGTCCACAAATATGCCCTCAATTGATATAGTGTGACCCAAATAATGAATTATATCTTTATAAAGTCACATTTTCTCAACTTTGCATACAAATTATGTTCCCTGAGCAATTGCAATGTGAGACCCATATGTTCTTCATGCTCTGCTTCATTCTTAGAATAAATAAGAATGTCATTAAGGAAGACAAGAACAAACTTGTCCAAATACTTGCTGAAAACACTATTCATGAGACACATAAACGGTAGTTGGTGCATTTGTGAGACCAAATGGTACCACTACAAACTCATAATGTCCATACCTTGTTCTAAAGGTTGTCTTATGAATATCTTCATCTTTGATTATTACCTAATGGTAACCAGACCTCAATTTAATCTTGGAAAATACCTTTGTCCCTCTCATTTGATCAAAAAGGTCATCAATTCGACATAAAGGGTATTTATTCTTCACAGTGACTTTGTTCAACTATCTATAATCAATACATAACTTGAGTGTACCATCTTTTGTTTTCACAAACATAACTAGTGCTCCACAAGGGGACACACTTGGCCTGATATACTTATTTTCCAACAACTCTTGTAGCGGTATCTTTAGCTCTAGCAATTCTTGTGTTCTCGTCCTATAGGGTGTCTTAGACACTGGCACTGCTCCAAGCACAACGTCAATTGTAAAATCAATGTCTCTCTTTGGAGAAAGTCCTGGAATTTCATTAGGAAAAACATCCCTGAATTCCTGCAATACATGAAAGTCCTCCAACCTAGGAATTTCATTCACTGTTTCCTCCAAAACATGGGCTGCATACAACTGGCAACCTTTCCTACGGAACTTCTTCAGATGCATGGATGAATCTGCCTAACATAAATCACCTTTGGAATGCCTCTTACAACCCTTGGGTTTCCTTCTTCATACATGCATTCAAATGTCTTATTGTAACAGTCAAGATTGACTCTATGTGCTTCTAACCAATCCATTACAATGAGAATATCATAGGAACCAAGTGGCAAAACATTCAGATCTGCATAAGAGACTAACCCATCCATGAATAATGGACATTTCTCTAACACTTCACTAACATTCGTCTTGGTTCCAATGGCTAGTTGAACTAACCATGATTTGTTCTACTTTACTTTCTTACAATTACAAATCTAGGAGTAATATAACTGTGAGTAGACCCAGGTTCAATCAAAACAAAAGCAAATTGCTCAACAATATTACACTCAACTTCAACCACCTTTGATTGATCATCTGACTAGCGGTCCTCCAGTGCTGCATAGCTTCCAGGGATGGTCCTTTCCACTTGATCCACAGTTTATGCTTCTTGAATGTTGTGAGCTTGACTCACATTCCCATTCCGATGTAGACAGTTCCTAAGCAGGTAGCCGTCTGCTCCACATACCCAACACTGGAGTGGTTCTCTTGGATCCTTTGGATCTCTTGGATTCTATCCCATCATTCTGGTTGGCTTAGTCACAGCTTGTGATGGTTTCCATTGTTGATTTTGAAAATAAAAGGGTTTGAAACCTTTCTTCCTTTGGTCAAACTTCTCATTCCTCTTGTCCTTCCATGACTTATGGTGATTGGGTTTTCCTTTGTTCAGATCATATCAATACTTGTCCTTCCTTGTAGCCTCTTCTATAGTTCTAGTTCTATAGTTCTAGGTATCCCACTCAGAAAAATTTGGATTTTCACATCATCATCTCTAATATACCTGACATACCTCAATAATTCCAAGAATTTTTTTGCATGTTCTTCCATGGTCAGTTGTCCCAATCTCAACTCATGGAATTCTTTGATCATATCATCATGGTACCTATCAAAGAGGTACTTCTGCTAAAATACTTCTTGAACTATTTCCACACAATATTCCTTTCACTAATCTTCTTCACTTTCCTAAAGTGCTCCCACCATATGGATGCTCTTCCAATCAAGTTGAAGATGCATACCCTAACCTTCATATTTCCAGAGTAGTCTTGGACTTGGAAATATTTTCTCTTCCCAAGAATCCAAGATTCAGCTTCTTGACCGTTCTTTCCCTCACCATAAAAGGTAGGAGGCTTAGCTTTCTTGAATTCATCACATGATTTGTTTTGTTAATGTCTCTTTCTCTTATTCCAGTGAGAAGAAGAGCTTGAACCCCCAGTGGATCCTTCAAAGTCAGGTGATCCACTAGAAGAAATTTTTCTTCTTCTGGTACTGCTCCTACTTCCTTCCATATTTATTGCCCGATGCCCAGAGTTCATCTGCCTTTGAATGTATGTCAAAATTTGCAGCATGGTTGCATTCAACTGATTCTTCTCTTCCTAATCTTTCATCATTCTCTCATTGTCTTCTCTGTAAATTTGCATCTCCACCCTTAGGCTTCTCATGGTGGCTGCAATATCGAGGGGAGTCTCTTGGTATCTTCTTCTATTGGACTCTGTTTCAGCGTTTCCAACTCTAATTTTTTCCCCCATAGCATCTGCCTCGTGCTCATAGGGATCATGTGCATCATTCATACTATAGGTTCTCATGGCTGAGCCAAAAACCAACTTTTATAAACTGCACTATGACTCTGCAAAATGTGTTAGCAAACATGTTTGTTAGCTGCATAACAATTTCATAATTTTAAATACATTGTTAGCAGCGTAACAATGGTATTGTAATCAATGGCTCGGAAAGCTATTCATTTGTCCCATCTAGGCCCAATGTTGTAACCGTTAGCTCTAATACCATAATGTCATGTACCCATATCTTACATAGCTCATAGGCCATGACTCACATAGATATGATACTACAATGTCACGTCCCCTCTCGCCCTAGAAGAGAAATGCGACCCCAACTTCTTTAATATACCACAATGTCCATGAACCTGGTGCCCACACACTTGACTGATATGTGGAACAATTTAAAACTTATTTTTTCTTTCTTCAAACACAGTCATGGGTCATGTAACATCCTTTAACGTTAATTATTATGCTTAGAAACCATTATAATGGTCGTTTCGCCCCTAACATATCCATTCTCTGACCAGAGAACCTTTTCCGCACTGAACCTGTCTTTTATGCACTCCACCTTCCACCTTTTTCTCTTCTTCCTTTCGCTTGCAGAACTCGAGAATCAGAACTTAACATTCACCAGAAAAATTTAACCACTCTTCTGCCTTCTGCACTTTCGCTTTCCACCTTTTTTACTTCGGAACTCGGGAATTGGAAACTCCAAAGTTTGACAGATTGAATTTCCCATCTTCTGCACTTCCGCTTTGCGCCTTCCGACCTCGGAATGCGGAAATGCGCGAAATGACTACCTTGCCCATCTGTTTCCCGCTTTTCAACTTCCGACCTTCTGCTTTCCGATTTCTGACTTCGAAATGCGGAAATCCAACATTTTCCTTAGAATTTTCGGTTCTTTTTCCTCCACCGCCTTCCGTAGGCAGATTCCGGGGTGCGGAAACGCTTAAGTCGGGTGCATTCTGACACTGTAAGAGAATTCTAGCCTCCAGGAACTTAGGCAAAATGCATTAGAGACCAAAAACATATCCAAAAGTAAAATGCAGGAAAATATCACAAAAGTAACTCTACTTAAATGATCTAACAAGCATTCAACACATTCATACATTCAAAAGCAAATACATTGCAGAATCAATAATAATCAGAGAATACTTATCTTGAAGATGAAGTTGTCCCACAACTAGCTATGTCGTTTCAACATTCCACCCAAACATAGGCCAGTGTGTTAATTAATCTCTCAACACCACTACCACCCCCGAGCTGGGCATGATTTCCACAAGGAACTAGGGAAAAACGGGCTCACACATGGATAGAACGCATCAAAACATAGCCAATCCAACCTTCAGTTAGGTTTATCAGGCAGTTAAGGAAGTTGAAAGGTAGAAGTGCCAATCTAGTGAGCTCAACCACATAGCTATGGACACCTACACCAGATCTATCTAGCTTGGAATTCCACAATACCTACACACCCAACACAAGGAAGTATTCCCTTCACTACTACACAGTCCCTCATGCCATACCTTCCCTTCCAGTGCTCTTTAGGGTGTGCATAGAAGATTTTCCAGCCCCTCTTAATCTATCGGTGAGGTTCCTCTCTTCACTACATTTATCATCCAATTCTGGCCCTCTTCCAAACCAAATTAGGGATGCACGTCATAGCAACTCACATGGAGACGCAGAAACATAGGGCTTCACTTGGTAACATAGAGAAACAAGGTTTCATACCAATATGTAGTTCAGGATAACACTGTAATTCCACAACCAGGGTTCGGCAAAGGAAAATACTTGCAAAAACACGTAGCAACACTTTGCTAAAACCCAAAAACGATTTGCAACTCCCCATCATGAATAATGCATAATCCATCGAATGACCAAAACATTCAGGTGAAAATAGGGATGACGTATTGTGCACGCATTCAGGTGGTTTTTACTTATTACAGAAGCAAGAATGTGGCTTCCCCAGAATGCAGGCTTGTAGGCTCGCTCAGACACAAAATCTAATTGGCATGCCTTGCTCTGCCCAAGGCATTAATTGCCTCAACCATTCTTTTGGAAGAATAGAATGATTGAGAACAGAGGACAAAAGGGTAGCTGAGGGTTTATGGGTTCCCCCATTGACACATGTTCTCACCCTGTGGCTCAGGAATTTGACTAATTCCCCTCCCTATTCCTTGTGAAATCATGCCCCCTTCTCTTTCAAGTTGCAGTGCATAGCTAGTTGTGGTATTTTATTAGATTGTACTTTTACATGATATTCCAAAATTTGTTGTGCTTGACTAGCACTATAACCATAGGTATCAACCTTGATCACCTATACACAAAATACCAAATCGATGGCACGGCCTTGGACTTGAGCTCCTTGCCATGATTTACATACAACAGATATATCATGTACAATTTCAAAACCATGGGGTCAAAACTGGGGTGTTACACTTGTCCTCTTATTGAGTGAGTGTGATTTGCAACCCATAATTTTCAGGTTTCCTTTTTTTAGTGTGAGTGAAAGACAAATTTGTTTTTCATATTCATTCTTGTTTTTGTTTGCTTGAGGTCTCAAAGTTTTCTTAGTGCTTATTGACAAAACCTTGCGTCCCTTATTTTGCTTGTTGGGTTTGGTTTCATTTTTATTTCCAACTTTATCATTGCATATTGAGCGGAAAAACAAAAAATAATGCATTGCATCATAAGTTTGGAGTAGCTTGAATTTACAAAGCATTGAAGTGTTGGAAGGATTTTCATGAGTTACATGTTTGATAGCATTCATTTGGAGAGATCATTTGTTGCATTTGTGTGTATTTGGTGAACAAGGAAGACTCTCTTTCCCTCGTCTAAATAGGTTTCATCAAATTGAAAAGGAAAAAGATCATTGCATTGTATGGATTTCATAAATGGTTGAGTCATAAAACACCATTCAAGTTGCATAATGTACCCATTTGAGTAAATAATTTCCAATTAAAAGTAAACATAATTTCAAATCAACTAGACTCATTTTTTATTGATAGAGAAACCAACAACAGTCTAGGTGATCTGTCCTTGGTAGCAGGAGTGGTGAGTAAACTCTCCAAGGCCATAAAACCAAACTAGTGATTCACTAAAGAGGGAAAAACCCATTAGTATCAGGAAGTAATTGTTGAGATAGTGCATATAAAACATGGATCAAGCGTGGGTTTAAGCTAGGTGTAGGTGATATATTGTCCCCTCTCCTTGCATTTGGTGGGATTTTGCATGTTAGGGAGTTTTCGTTGGAATAGAAAGTCCTCAGGATGACACCAATATAGTGTAGGCTACAAGTCTAGGATCTATGTCCTACATTCCATGCCCATACATATAGGTTTGAACCACAACTATTTAACGCAGCTACTGAATGTGAAGTGGTATCATTCGTGGCATTCTTATCGATGCCTAGAAATGTTTACATCCTTTTTATGTTTTGACGTATTTGACTATATAGTGTTGGTGATTTTCAACCCAATAAAATCATGTTTGAGAAATAATTAGCACAAACATTGATGTTTTTAGGCAATTTTGTGACATTAAAAGCAGTACAATAAGGGTTGGTTTCAGGTGTAAAGCTCAAGTTTTTAGCATATTTTTAAGGCTATTCCAAGTCTAAACATTAGAGTGCTTAGTGTTTTTTAGGATAGTGTAGTTTTATAGGATTTCTACCCTCTATTTTTTGGCACTTTTTTTTGTTCTTTTAGTGAATTCAAAGAGACATTTTGCATATTTTTGCTCTCTTTTAGGGAGCACACTCCATTTTTTTCTCTCTTTTAGACAATTTTTCGCAGTTTTTGGACATTATTGGTTATATTCATCTAGAGGATTGATTGGTAGTGACATTTTCCAATCCATTATTATTATAGGGTTTTAAACCCTCTCTTGTCCCCTTGGAAAGTTCTCTTCAAGTCTTCATGGAGACTTGTATTTTTTGGATTAGATGGAGTGCTTGCTTGTTACACATATGGTGGTTTACTTTGTGGATCACTTTGTACCAAATTCAAAGGATAATAGTCTTAGTACTGATTCCAACTTATTATGATATATTCTTCATAATATAGGGATTGGTGATTTATATTGGATATTGTAATTGGTAAGACACAAGGGCTACTCCTTAGCTTCAAGTGATGATTCATAGTGACTCTAACAAGTCAATGGTTGTTTGTTTGTGAAGGGAGACCCCTCTTAACTTATTTGATACAGTTTCCACTCATAGGTCCACATGCTCTATCCCACTCTAGTTTACTGATTGTCATTTTATTTTAGTGGATCATATTGAGTTTGTGGATATTTGTGTTATAGCTATATCTGACACCCATGAGACTCATTGAGGACCCACTGATGTCATACTGTAGAAACACTCACTTCTACCCTTGATTTCCTCATTTCTTCTAGAATGAGCAGTTTTCGGGATATGAGCATGTAATAAGATGGATCCTCTACACTATTAGCTTCAAAACTCTTACATGACTCGAATTTCATTAAGTTCTAAGAGTCTAGATTCATCCTACAAAAAGAATATCCATTTTTCCACAACACAATATTTTTTAAATCTCTTTGAAATGTAACAGGGCCATTAATCTAGTGTGTTATTCCATTCCAAATAAAAAATGGTATAATTGGGCCTATTTATTGGTTTTGACCCCTATTGTTTGAATCGGAAATCCAACCCCGTCAACAGTTATTTAAAAATATGATCTCTAAATACGTGTGCAATGGAAATTATAAATGGTTGTGGGGAAAAATAAAAGTGGGAATATTTGGAAAGGCAATCAACTACCAAGATGATGAATTATTTGTTGTCAATTTCTGGAATTCCCACTCTAAAATCCATGGAAATATTAGTCTAGATATTAGCTAGTATTGAAAATCGTTTCAATGCCTTATAACCATCGCAACTCTAAGAATATTATGTGGACATGAATATAAAAAACTACTCGTTTAAACTAAGGGTTCCCTAAGTGAGTATCAATTCTTGACATAGAGCTTTATGAAATATTAGTTGGTTTTATGTGGTTAGATTTGGGGGTTTGATATGATGGAAATTCGTAACAGCTTATGCTGGAGTGGAAAATGAGCTCAAAAGCTTTCGTCTAGGGCTTGGGACGTCGTTGAGTTATCACTCCCAGTGTAGGCGAAATATAGGGGTTTAGATGCTTGGTTCCAAACAAGGGGATGAGAGAGAATCGCTAGGCCTTGTTAAAATTCATGTGAGTCTCACTCTCCAATTAACCTAAAGGTGTTTCTTCAAATAACGTAGGGTGGAAGACACAAATGATTTCAAGCCAAGACCTTAAGACTCCCAAAAACCATCATGAATCAACCTACGATGGATACATTTGGGGCTTTGCCTACGAAGGGCTCAACAACTATATATGGCTTCAAAACCTAACCAACACAATTGCTCATGACTTTAAACTTCTGAACCCGAAATGACTGTGTAGATTTTCTTATATAGGATTAATTTTTTCAGCACAACGACGGGTTTTTGAATTTCACAATCAAGATCTATCGGGATTCGGCAAGAAACTCCAGTTTCCCTGTGCAAATCGTTGGCAATATTTGTAACTTTGGTAGTGGCCTACTTTCATTTTGTTCTCATGTCGCCAACAACATTTCAAGTTTTCAGGTGGTGACCTATTACACTTTCCATTGCATGTTTTTGATGTACCGATTTTTCTCGCCACAGCGGGGTGACGATCTATTACGCTTTCACTGCATGTTTAGTATTAACGATCGCCCAAAAATTATCCTTACCTACCGCAGATGATATGCCAAGAGGAATGATGTAATTCCAAAAATATCGCCACAATGGTTGAAAACTTCCTTAGAATATGGTTGCTTCAAAAGAGATTTGTGCTGGTTCATCCCATTTGAACAAGATGTCTTTCCTAAGATGTCAAATGGATGTAGTTTGGGTGGTTGGGAGGAATGAATGTTACCATCCCCACCCAGGTTCTACTCTTGTAAGTGACATGTTGCTCTTGTGGATCCCTTTGTAATAAATGTTGTGATTGATGAGCTGACCATACCTTGATTCAATTTGAATATCAGGTATTGGAATTTTCCGTGGAGTAGCCCTCTAACAAATGGTGAACCACATTTTTAAAAAAAAGATGTCTTTCCTAAGCAGACATAGAAAACCGTGTGCCAGGGTGGCATAATCAAGTACAAAGCGAGAAAGGAAATTGGCCTTCCCCTACACACTTTGCAACTAGCGTCGTGTTTGTGGGGAAGGTAAGTCAAGAATGGATTGTACTTTGGATGGGTCTACAATGGTCCCTACTTTTGAAATGATGAATCCTAATAATCGTCCTGCGCTAACACAGAACATGCATTTGAGGGGATTTAACTATATGTTGTATTTATGAATTCACATGAAAATGGTTCGTAGGTCGCGAAGGTGATCAAACCATTTTTTGGATTTGGTCGTAAGGTCATCAAGGAAATCCAAGATGATAGGGTCCGGGTCATTGAAAACATAGGCCATAGCCCTTGGAATGTGGCCTCAATATTTTTAACCTAAGGGCATAACACTATAGGAAAATGTCCCCCATGGTGTTGTAAATGTTGTTTTATACTGATATGTGGGTGGATCTGTATTTGGTTATAACCTAAAAATCCATCCATAAAGGACAAGATTTCACTACCCACATATGAGTCGACATTATGGTCAATGAATCGGGTATGGGAATTGTCTTTGGGACATGGTAGGTTGAGATCATGGAAATCTGTATAGACTTGAATGGTGCCTTGCATCTTGTTTAGTGGGACATGGTTTGAGATCCATGATGTATAAGCAATGGGGAAAATAAATCCATCATGATAGAGTTTTTCAATCTCATCCTTGATAGTTGGAGCCTTAGAGGGGTGGACAGGTCATTGTTTCTATCTGAACGAGAGTGCATCTAGCCAAGTGTCAATATGTTGTTCGACAATTGAAGGGTCTAATCCAAGCATTTATGCATACGACCATGTGAAGACATCTTCGAATTCTTTGAAGAGAGATGTGAAATCGATGCCTTCTTATGGTGAGCAGGGCACACCAATTGAGATGTTTTCGATCACTCCTAGTGTGATGGAAATATTTACCTGAATTGTGGGCGAGATATTAGCTAGATTTCTCTCTTCAAATGCATATGGGGTTGAGATTGGGTTCTTGAACCAATCAATCGTAAAATTAGGAGGTAAGAATTCTATTGATTCAATGAAGTACTACCAACATAGATCCATCTTAAACCTGGATCTATCAAGCACCGAGGAAGGATCCAATTTCTTGATGTGTATTTTTTATATATCTTAAACTCAAGAAATTTGACCCCTTTCTTGCTTTACAAATCCGAGTTTAAGTTTTCATTTTTTTTATTTTATAGACTACATGAATTTTTTAATTACTTTTCTTATATTTTATGAGCCGACATGTATTTTTTTAACTAATTTTTGTATTTTTGGTAACGTTGCATTACCTTATAACATATCCCCCATACTAAGATGTAGAGCACCTCTCTCCTCTCGGTGGAACTAAGCCATCAGAGTGATTGATTTGACCTCGGTAGGACCGAAATATGACCTATGATGGAGGTCGTCCCATGGGGGCTCTTATAAGTGCATGGCCTCCATTATTACTTCGTCTATGGAGAAGAAATATTCTTTTAACATGGAGCTAAGAATTATTTTGATTCAATGATGTACTATTAGGCCACTGGAGTGATTTATTTGACATATGTAGGGGCGAAAGATGACCTATGATGGAGATCATCCCATGGGGTATCATATAAGTGCATGGCCTTCATTATTGCTTCATCTGTGGAGAATAAATCTTCTAATAACATGGATTCATCTGAAGAGAAGGATTCTTCAGACCCTGTATCAATTGACCTATCCCTGTTCATAGAAGGTATGGGATCTCCCACTTGATTTTTCCCAATGTAGGTTGCACTTGCACCTAGTTGGAGGGGTAACGAGTCAATGTAAATGGCATCCACATAGTTTATGGGGCTCTGTGGGGGGAGAATATTCTCTTGGGGGAATACAAGAGGAATGTGATATTCCTCTAGTGTCTGCAACGAGCTGAGATCATTCTCAACAAATGATAATGGAGGGTCATCACTACTAAGTATAAGAGAGACAAATCGTATGTCTACATCTTCATTGTCGTAGGTAGGGTTGTGCAATTTTTCAAATGTCGTGGGAAGGGTCATTTCCAAAGGGGTGAGGTTATTTGATAGTCGCTTCTATTCAAAACAAAGTGTCCATTATGAGTCCAACAGAGGGTACTAAAATGAATGGTGGGCCAACAACCTGCACGATCTGCATGGGTGGGTGGCATAGACCTAATTAAGAAAATGTGTCAGACTCTGAATACACCTAGGAGGCAACATTTGATCAGGGAGGTGTAGGTGTGATTCTTCCAGTTTAAGAGTTTCTAAGGCGAACACTATTCGTGTAGACACCATTGTGATGACGACATTAATGGAAGTTGTTTCTTATTGTTCAGGTGAAGGACTCTCAACCAAATTAGGGGTGAGGTGGACGGTCGCTAGGGAGTCCAGATATTGAGGGAGTTTAGGACAATGGTGCGTATAATTCCCAAACTGAAGGCAAATCGAACACGTGTGATTGGCACGTAAAGACTTGGACATACTTGTTAGGTTAGGTGAATATGAGGTTGAAGGTGTCTCCCTTGCTATAGTATGTGTCGCATGTGTCACACTAACAAGGATATTAAACACATTCATGAGCTCCAGCAAGGTGGGGCATAGGTTGGTCACATGGACTTGTTTCTCGCATAGGGCACACAGTGGGGTGACTCTCGCTGTAGGAGTAGTGTTTTCCATTACTAGTGCTTTCAACCTCGGTTGATTTATGACCCCGGATTTAGGTGTCATTTTGGATTACGTATGATAGGTGGACTTTTACCACCATTCTGCAAGATGTAACCATTGTAACCATTTGTTCTGCTTTCCAGTGACAAAACTACGAAGATAGGATTCCACACATTTGTTAACAAATTATGTTGTCCATCGGTTTGGGGGCGATAAGTTGATCTCATGTTAAGGGTGGTCCCAATTTAATTGCAGAATTCCTTCCAAAAATTGCTTATGAATTTGGCATCTCTGTCACTAACGATGATTTTAGGGAATCCTTGTAATTTGTAAATATTTTTATAGAATACTTCAGCGATTTGTTTAGCGGAGTCAATTTTCTTAATACCCATAAAATGTGCATATTTTGTTAATCGGACCACTACCACAAAGATTGTGTCCTTGCATTCAAATATAGGTAACCCTTCGTTGAAATCCATGGAGATTTCCTCCCAGTTCTAGTTTGGAATGTGAAGCAGATGGAGTATCCCTGGAGTCATGACATTTTCGCTTTTATTTCTTTGATAGATGTCACACTCGGCTCTGTACTTTGAATATCTTTATACATCCCTTTCCAT
Organism: Pseudotsuga menziesii; assembly: GCA_001517045.1. Taxonomy (NCBI): domain Eukaryota; kingdom Viridiplantae; phylum Streptophyta; class Pinopsida; order Pinales; family Pinaceae; genus Pseudotsuga; species Pseudotsuga menziesii. The sequence continues at coordinate 400,655 of LPNX010865940.1, forward strand.
TAAAAGGATTTCTTGGCATTGTAGTAAGTTTTGAAAAAACCTACATATCTGGCGGCTAGAGAATCATGAGATTCTTTCAACACCTTGGTTTTAAACCTAGATGTAGGAATTCAGTAGATTATTCCTTTGTACTAAAGGATGTAATTTCTCCATTCTAATTTTGGACCTTGATTATAATCATTAATTAGGGCGCAGGTGTCTGAATCCTTGGCATATCCTCCTCAGATTTCATCCAACCATTCTAGAACTGTGACTGAGATTGCATAAGCCTTGACCTCTTCATCTTTTCGGGAAAGCGCATCAACAATTACATTGTCCTTCCCTCGCTTATGTAGTATCTCCATGTCAAATGTAGAAATTTGTTCTATCCATTTCTGTAACTTGACAATGTTTGTTGTTGTAGGATATATTGAAGACTATGTGGTTTGTTCTTATCATTATTTTTCTCCCTAGGAGGTATTGTCTCCATTTTGTTAGATAATGTATAATGGCAAGCATTTCCTTATCATACGTGGATTTAAACATTTCTCTCTTATTGAGCCTCCATCTTTCAAAACCTATTGGATGACCTTCTTGTATCAAGATTGCTCCTATCCTGAGTGTCGAAGCATCACACTCAACTACAAAGGGTTTTGTGAAATTCAAGGTTGCTAATACTGGTGTTAATGTTTTTTAATTCTTCAAAACATTTTTCTACCTCATCATTCCATTGAAATGAATTTTTCTTCAGTAAGTCTGTTAGAGGACCTGTTTTATGGGCGTAATTCTTCACATATCTCCTATAGTACCCTATTAAGCCTAGAAACCCTCGTAATTTCAAAATGTTATTTGGTTTGGGCCACTGAGTGATTGCCTTGATCTTACTGGGATCGAATTTGACTCCTTCCTTTGATATTATATGGCCAAGATAGTCCACTTCTTTTCCAAAAGTTCATTTTGACATTTTTGCAAAAAAAGTTCTTCTAAGATGGTGAGTACTTGATCTAAGTGTCGAATATGATCTATCCATGTTTTGTTATATACGAGGATATCATCAAAAAATACTAATACGGACTTTCATAAAAATGGCTGGAACAATTCGTTCATTGCAACTTAGAAGGTGGCTGAAGCGTTAGTTATCCTGAAGGGCATTACCTTGAACTCATAATGTCCCTCATGAGTACAAAAAACAGTTTTGGCTACGTCTTCTAATCTAATCCTGATCTCAAGTCTAATTTCGAGAAGTCCTTAGCTCCATCAATTTCATCCATCATCTCATCGATGAATGGAATAGAGAATTTATTTTTAATTGTGACCTTGTTGAGTCCTCTATAATCTATGCATGACCTTAAAGACCCATCCTTATTTCGAACTAGCACTATTGGAGCAGCATAAGCGCTTCCGCTCTTTGAAATGACTCCACATTTTAACAAATATTGGGTCAACCTCTCAATCTTTGTTTTATGATGATGGGGATATCTGTATGGTCTAATATTTACAGGATTTACCCTTGGCTCTAGCTCAATTAAGTACTCAGTCTTCCTTTTTGGTGGGATCTCCATTGGAAGCTCTTGGAACACCTTGTATTGTTTTTGGATTAGCTCTTTTATCTCTGGTGGTTTGCAGGCATCTCCTTCACATGTTAGCAACTCCATCTCTTGACATTTGTTGGAGCAGTAATACATCCTTAGTATATAGTTTAGACCTTAGGCTAACCTGATTTTCACATATTTCATTAATGTCCTATGGTTTAGACTTAGGAGAGTTAATCCAGCAATATATCTGGTTAACTTGGCCTGTTCACACCTACAACAGTGCCTGGTTTGGTCAACCTAGCCCATGTGCTCCCTCATTAATGCATTGGAGCACTACCTCATTGATTTGTGGGGCCCTAGCTTGACTAAGTGCGCTTGGGGTGAACCTGGCATGTTTTAGCTTTCCTAGGAGCATTTATTGCCACCTAGAGCACCCCACTTGCCTCTATTTCCTCACCCACACATGCCTTGGAGTCTTTAATGACCCATCACACCTCACCAACACTCACACATCAATTAGAGTATGTTTGGGCTGAGTTGGGTCTCCATTGGTCCACCTAGGGGGGATTGAGGTTATTTCTCACATTGACACATACAACTCCAATTGGCTTCCAGGGCCACTCTAATTTGTCCATTGTATTATAAATGATGTATGATAATAATATGACAAGTAATCAGCACCTTTCACATGTGTTGTTCCAGCTATTTTCTGTCTCCTTGTTTTCTCTTGCATGTTTTGTCAAACACTTTGATGGTGAAATTGTTCTAGATCCTAGATCTAACTTGAGAAGCAATTTCTCACATGGTATCAGAGCTAGATGAAGCTGCAACAAATCCTGTAAGGTTGAGTTGTTGTTTGGGGCATATTTCCAGTTTATGTGAGTGTTTTTCATTGCAGGTTTCCACAACAACTTCATGGATTCGAAAGTTGTTCCTCTCCTTTCCCCATTCAACTATTCTGAATGGAAGTCGAATATGTGTGCATATCTCAAGAGGCAGTGTCTCTATGATGTGTCCATTGGTGATGTGATAGAACCAGATTCCTGTCAAGAGAAGGATGCTTGGATTAATGACAATGATAGAGCCTATGGAACTATGTGTCTAGCTATACCTCCTACAATGCGCTACATCCTTGATTATGTTGATTACCCATTCGAGCTTTAGAGAAATATAGATGAAGCTCTTGGCATGTAGAAAGAAGATGTGAGCTATATGGAGAGCAAGCAAATGGGCACCTCCTTATGTGTTCTTCCTATGATCTCAGCCTCATGCATTTCTCAAGAAGCTGTTCAAAATGAAGAAGAAGAAATAGCCAAAGATTCAGCAAATGATCCAGCTCAAGTTTCTTCCTATGTGCTATATGGAGAGCAAGCAAATGGGCACCTCCTTATGTGTTCTTCCTATGATCTTAACCTCATGCATTTCTTAAGAAGTTGTTCAAAATGAAGAAGAATAAATAGCCAAAGATTCAGCAAATGATCCAGCTCAAGTTTCTTCCTATGTGGCTTCCTCTCCTTGTCAAGAAGCTACATTTCATGAAGAGAGCATATGAGTTGTTGCCATCACTACAGCTGAAGATTTACTTTCACCCTTCTCCTCTATGTCTTCTGTTACAAATGGGAAAGATGTATTTCTAGTTGATTTCCATAGCGAGCCTTCTCTGGAAGATGGGTTTTCTTCGCATAAGAGTATTGGTTCAAAAAATGGAGATGTTTCCTCCACCATCACTAGTATAGTTCCTTCAAGTTCATATGAATATGGAGAATTCTTTGCCATCACAATGGCACATTTGGGACTTTTGTTCCACATTCTTGTAGATGATTACAACCTTCATTCGGAGTTGATGTTTCAAGATCCTTATGACTCGCTTGGGGTCACCTATTCTCAAGCATTTACAGTCTCTTTCAAGTATGGAATCCTGTGTGGTTCGAATTCCTCACATGGAATCATGTTTGGTTCGAATCACTCACCTGGTGGTTTGAAGTTCAAATCTGAAGAGTACCATTTGCTCTCCCATCAATGCATTTCAATTGTTCTACATGGTCTAAGGATTCATCATGCAGTTGTTCTTGAGTTGATTGAGCACATTCCTCTTCTTCCCAAGAAGAAGATTCCTCCAGACATTTTTTAGTTTGGAAGTATATGCATATTTTGTTTCTGTTTCATAATCCATTTTTTAGGGGAGGTTTTTCCCATGAGGTTTTCCTCCTTACCTCTATTACATGGATCAATCAATTTTGTAAAATAGTGACTTGTGCCTTAGTTGCCAAGGCCTCAAACACTAAATTGTACTAAGTCTGGATTAAGGGAGGGTGTTGGAGCAGTAATACATCCTTAGTATATAGTTTAGACCTTAGGCTAACTTGATTTTCACAAATTTCATTAATGTCCTATGGTTTAGACTTAGGAGAGTTAATCCAGAAATATATCTGGTTAACTTGGCATGTTCACACCTACAACAGCGCCTAGTTTGGTCAACCTAGGCCATGTGCTCCCTCATTAATGCATTGGAGTGCTCCCTCATCAATGCATTGGAGCGCTACCTCATTGATTTGTGGGGCCCTGGCTTGACTAAGTGCACTTAGGGTGAACCTGGTCTGTTTTAGCTCTCCTAGGAGCATTTATTGCCACCTTGAGCACCTCACTTGCCTCTATTTCCTCACCCACGCATGCCTTTGAGTCTTTAATGACCCATCACACCTCACCAACACTCACACATCAATTCAAGTCTGTTTGGGCTGAGTTGGGTCTTCATTGGTCCACCTAGGGGGGATTAAGGTTATTTCTCACATTGACACGTGTATAACTCCAATTGGCTTCCAGAGCCACTCGAATTTGTCCATTGTATTATAAATGATGTATGATAATAATATGACAAGTAATCAGTACCTTTCACATGTCTTGTTCCAGTTATTTTATGTCTCCTTGTTTTCTCTTGCATGTTTTGTCAAACACTTTGATGGTGAAATTGTTCTAGCTCCTAGATCTAACTTGAGAAGCAATTTCTCACAACATTGAATTATGTAAGCAGGAGCTCCTTTTCGAATTAGCCTTTTCATCTAATGTGATGTAACCAATTGAGTTTGGGGTGGTTGGAAACCATATAACTTGTACTCTTTTCCTAGCCAATTAAACTTGATGAAGTGCTCTTAATGGTTAGCGAAGTAAGTACCCAATGTTTGCAACCATTGGATTCCAAACACAACATCCACTCCTCCCAAAGGTACTGCAAAGAATTCGGATTCTATGTTGTACTCTTGCATTTGTAATTTAACCTTGTGACATTTTCCCACATTTTCAATCTTCTTGTCGTCTGCTACCATAACCTTCATGTTCGACATTGGAAAAAGGAATAAGTTGGATATCTTAGCAAGATTAACATTAATAAAGTTATGTGTATTGTCGGTATTTATGAGAGTCGAAACATTGTTGTTTTTTATGTCCTTTTAGCTTCAGTGTTTGTGGTTGGGATATCCCTGTAATGGCAGCTAATGAGATCTTTGGTGTATCATCTTCTAGTTTTGAGTGGCAGTCATGTTGGGTTCTTGTATCTTCCTCACTTGACTCTTCACATTCTGATATGTTTTCTTCTTCTTTGGCTTTGCAAGCATACAATTTTTGGGGGTTTCTCCTTTGCAAACATCTGTGCTTAGGATCCCATTTTTCTCCACAATAATTGCACTTTCTTTTCCTCATCCTCTAGGATTTTAAACTGGGTTTTTCCCCTTCCCTTAAATGCAGCGGCGTATTCCTTGAAGTTCTTGTATTCGCTGATTGGGGGGATTCCTCTTGGAGTAGCTTTTGTCGAAGCTACTTTGAGTTGATCGTTTAAAATTGTTCTCGGTGATCTTGGCCTTACGTCTTGCGTTCTCCATAGTAGAAGTGTTATGTAATTCTAACTCTTCCCGAATGTGCAGCTTTAGTCCATGTATGTATGTTGCAGACGTTGGTCATCGGTTAGTTCTGGCACTCGAGTTGCCAAGGCTTCTCATTCACATGTGTACTCATCTACACTGCCTTTTTGTTGCAACCTGGTGACCTTGGCAGAGAAGTCTTTCTCAGTTACGCCTTGAAACCTTTTAAGAAGATCATTTTTAAAGTTATTCCAATTAAAGAAACATACTCGAGTTGTCTTCTTCCACCACATGTACCAATTGTAGGCATTTCCCTCCAGTTGCATGGCGACGCACTTAATCTTCTCGCTATCGTAAGGTATGTTATGGATGTCAAATTATTCCGTTGCTTTATTTATCCATGTGATGCATTGTTTTTCGTCGGCATCAAATTTGGGTAACTCTAACTTTACCCTTATCTGGTATCAGTTTGCTTGGGGGAATTATATCGACTGAACGTTAACTTCATGGGGTGGCGTCACGTTGTGTTGGCCTCGCAATTTAGGTGTATCTGGAGGAAGTGTATTGAAAGGATCTAGGTGTGGGTTATGGCTAGCTGGGGTAAATGAAGTGTGTGATGGTAGTCTAGCCAAGATGGTGTTGAGAGACTCTTGCGTCTTCTTTTGCTTTGCCTTCAATGCACTGATGTCTTGCTCTATTCCTCCCTTGAGTCCTTGAGTTCTGTATATCTCTTGTTCACTTTTTCATCTAATTGATCCAATCTGGCATTGATATCTCCCATTCTAGCGACCACTGGGATTTTCTCTATGATGAACCTTGATTTGATTTTATTGGTTGTTTGAAGCCAGCCTGCCACGATTTTTTTTTAATAATTACAATATTACTATTGTTATTGTTATTAATATTATATATAAAAATTTTTAATTATTTTTTTAATAATAATATTATATTATTAAAAAAAATTAACAATAATAATATATCATTAAAATATATATATTTTATTTTTAAATGTTTTGGCAGAGCAGATGACGTTCCATGGGTGTCGATCCGGCGGGCGGGAAAAGTCGGAGGGTAACACTGAGGACGGTAGTCATGCGAGGCTGGGGTGGTGAGCGGGTCGAAGGATACGCGAAAGGAAAAACAGGAGGGGGAAAGCAGCATAGGGAGAGGGAAAACGGCCGGACGAAGGAGGTGGAGGAGAGAAGGAGTGGGGAGTAGCCGGGTCCACAAAGCAGGAGAGAGTCGGGGACTAGGAGGACGGCACAGAGGAGTTGGGTTGTACGTAGGAGGCGCGAAGGGTGGCGACTGAATGGTGATGCGGCGAGAGTCTTTGATGGCTGAGATGGACGACGGGTGAAAGAGCTAGCACGGGGGGAAAAGGGAAATGACAGCACAACCTGGTAGAAAACTATAGCGACAGCGACTTCAATTTGGAATGGCGGTGGCAGTGGTTTGCAGCGGGCATCCCAACGCTCTGATACCAAAGCAACAAGTAGAATTAATCTCATACGGTGTTACTTAATAATTTGTTTGAAAAAATATACATTAATAATTTACAAGATTTTCCCGAATATATAAATCTCTATCGGGTTTGTAAGGTGACTCTTCATTAAGTCACAACTATTGACTTAATATTATTACACTTAATAATTACATTTATATTATGTATTTTTATATACTTCTTTATATATAACATCTTTACTACAAGATTGTGGATAATGAGCCATTGATTTTGGTTATGTATGTGGACGACTTGTTTCTCACAGGTAATGAGAAACTTATTGAATGGTGTAAGAAGAAGCTTGCCTGTGAGTTTGAAATGAAGGACCTTGAATTGATGCATTACTTCTTAGGAATAGAAGTATGGCAAATGCACAAGAAAATTTTCTTAAGTCAAGGAAAATATACCATTGATATTTTGAAGAGATTCGGGATGTTGGACTGCAAGTCCATGGCTATTACAATGGATGCGAATCTAAAGAAGCTGAGGGAATTTGCTTCAGATTCTTAATTGATTGATCCCACCATGTATCGCCAATTGATTGGAGCTCTGATGTATTTGACGAACACCATACCAAATATATGTTTTGTTGTGAACACTCTCAACCAGTTTATGAGTGATCCAAAGCAAATTCACTGGGTTACTCCAAAACATGTTCTTGGATACTTGCGTGGCACCGTGGGATATGGACTAAGATATGCTTCAGGGTGTGATTTGACATTGCAAGTATTTTTTTACTCAAATTTGGACGAATGTGTTGTAGACAGGAAGAGTACTTCCGAATGTTGCTTCAGTTTGGGTTCTGCAGTAATTTCCTAGTGTAGCAAAAAGCAGACATGATCAATAGCACTCAACATTGCAAAGGCCGAGTATATGGCTGCTAGTACAACTGCTCGAGAAGCAGTATGGCTTCGAAAACTCCTTACATGATTGTTTGGTTAGATTCCAAAACCAATTGTGATTCATTGTGATAATCAGAGTTGTATACAGATGTCAATGAATCTCATATTTCACAATAAGACTAAGTATATAGAGAGATTTGATATCACTACATTCGTGATATGGTGCAGAAAGGTGTGGTCGAGTTACAGTATGTTTCAACAAATGACCAGACTGTAGGCATTCTTACCAATCCTCTTCTCATAACAAAGTTTGATTACTTTCCCTTGTCGTGGAGAGGGAAAGTTGACACAGAAATCTACATTGCTTTCACATTGGTGCCTCTACTCGTTCCAAATCTCATCCTAGTATGGGAGAAATCCCATCGGCATTGTGAGACGGGAAGGTAGCAGATGGCCATGTACACTTGTGACCTCTACTCGTTCTAGTTTTCAACCTGGTATGGGAGAAATCCCATTGGCATTGTGAGGCAAACAGGTAGTAGATGGTTGTGTGCACTAGTGGCCTTTACTCACCTCGGATCTCAGCCTGTTATGGGAGAAATACCATCGGCATTTTGAGACGGGCAGGAAGTAGAGGGTGTGTGCACTAGTGACCACTACTCGTTATGGTTCTCGACCTGGTGTGGGAGAAATCCCATCGGCAGTAGAGACGAACAGGTAGTAAATGGTCGTGTACACTGGTGACCGTTGTTTGCCCTGGTTCTCAGCCTGGTGTGGGAGAAATCCCATTGGCACTTGAGAGGAACAGGTTGTAGATGGTCATGTGAAGCATGTCCTGATTCTCGGTTAGAGATGGACTTGTAGTAAATGAGATGTTGATTGTTGTACTCTCCGATGGACTATGCAGAGTTACAAAATTGATGGATCTACCAATGGACTGAATGGATCAAATACATGATGAAGCCTCTCGACAGACAAAGATTGTGTTGACAACCTTCAGTATGTATAGAGATGATCGAGACAGATGAGATGTACAAAAGAGACCCAAATATTCATGATGTTGATGATGACCATATCCGAAGAATACCTTCTTTGTTGAGAGGGAGTGTTGAAAATTGTGCAACTTCATAAGTTATTCTTATTGTACTTGTATTGTATTTCCTTGTACCTGCTATGAGAGATTGTACTTATGTAATTACTCATGTAAACCCTAGAAAGAATCAATGTAAACCCCATGGAAAGATTACACAAGAAAAGAATAAAATAAAATTATTTTTGTATTTCTCCAAGGTAGGTCGGCCCTAGTAAGACTGTAAGTCAACCCAGTAAAAAGTCACTTGGAAAATCAATATAAATAAGAGGCACCCCTCCTCATTTGTTACTCACTCACTCATGTTCGCTCCAGCATAAGAAGGTTCACTACTGTCGTCAAAAGGTGTATTTTTCTGGGGTTGTATCTTAGAGATACTTCTCTCTCTCTCTTTCTTCTTTTCTCTATCTCAGAAGCTATTGTCTCTATACAAATGTTTGCTAGGTTTTTCCCTATTGGGTTTCGCAAGAAAAATTCTTGTGTTCTTTGTTTATGTGCTTTGTCTTTCTTCTAAAGATCCTATTGTTTATTTTCAATTAAGTTATACTGCTATAATCTTGTAAAAACTAACAAAAACCTTAATGATACTTTATGCAAACAATATTATGCACACCAATTTTTAATCCTGCACACATTCTAGAGCCACCCACTAAGTTTCAACTCAATGCATGCACCAAGAATGCCAATTGTTCTTAAGATCATTATGGAAACCCATAAATGTGTACCAACGATACGCAACACACCAAGAAGATGAACAATGACCCCATTGTTAATTACAAAACCAAATTACATCAACTACTTTCTTGTAACCGAATTATATCCATGTATGCAATGTATGCTATTGAAGCCCATAAATGTGTACCAACGATACACAACACACCAAGAAGATGAACAATGACCCCATTGTTAATTACACCAGCCTAGATCCAAATCCTAGGCTCTATCAAGCCCGGAGAGGGATCAAATCTCTAGAGGTGCAAACCTCTTCTTAGGTATTGCACTCAAGGAGCTATCTGTCACAGCCCCACTTAGCCGAGCGCTCTTGACTCGCTAAGAGGATGTGCAGAACCATCTAGTAACCTCTCAAGGGCTTGGCCAACTTTATGTTTGCTAACAAACTACGCCTAACCATTATGCGGAAACATGTTTATCTTTACTTAGTCAAATTTACACACTTGCAAACAGACACAAGAAAGTATGGAAGTCTACGGGTTGCCCAATGCAGAGCCCGTCTTTTATATTTTCACAAGTATAACAAACGGAGGCGCCACAAGCCGACCACTCTCCGGGTGTGCACCCAACTTGGCTAATACGCACACTTTTACAAAGATGGAAAATGCACAAGTCAACCTCCACGGAGCGACTAACTCGGTTGCCGAAATGATCTTCCTCGCTCATATATGCAAGTCAACCTCCTCGCTCATATCCTTTATTTCCAGCATCACGCTAGTATAGGCTTTGATATAAGCCTGAATCTTTGTTGTATGTCGGATCTGCATCAACTCGTTCCTAGCAACCCAACTCTGGTTACCCCGCCCAAACTGTGCCTTGAGAGCAGCCTTCATTTGCTCCCAAGTCTCAATCTTCTCGGTGATCTTTCCTGAAGCTACATCTTCTGCACGGTTCATCCACCAAAGCTTTGTTGTATCGGTGAGGAACATTGCCATAGCGTTGACCTTAGCCTCATCCGAACAATTGTTCATCTGATCTTGGTACTGCTCGACATCCCAGCAGAAATTCCCAAGCAGCTTCGAATCACAACTACCGTCAAACGGTTGCGGTTCCTTCATCCTTATCTTCATGGTCGCGCCCGTGCTACTGTCGTTAGCCAACGCGCACTTCAGCACCGCAATCGTATCATTCTGGTCCTTAATATGAAGTTGAATTTGTTCCACAACTCCCTCAAGCTTTCGAACCCTAGCCTCTGTATCTTGCTGCACCGCAACGTGCAAAATGTTCGTCACATCTTTGCACTCTTCCACAGCTTCATTGAATGCCTTCCGCATTCTACCCATCTCGCCCCACATAGCTGCAGCCTTTTCTCTATGAGCATAGAGCGCATCACTGAATTGCTACATGTTCATCTGAATCGTTGCCAACCTCTGTTTACCTTTGGCCTTGGGTTCACGTTCTTCATGAACGGATTCCTCCCCATCCAAAGGCGCTTCTGCTTCTGAGCCAGAAGATGGATCTGCATTTCGCTTAACCATCTTGCCCTCTACTTGGTCTAAGTAAAGGGTCGCAAACCTCAGCTCCTCCGAGCTTCGATGCTGCACCTCCCGCTTCCGTTTACCAATCTTTCCCTTCCGTTGCTTTGGACAGTTTGCAAGGCTGCCAAAGACACCTTCCAATCAAGCCTCAGTTCTGTCTAACTTCTTCACACAGCCTGGAGTGTTCCAACCAAACTCTCCTTCGTCGTTTCAACGAACTTGGTCACAAAGTCACCGTCGCCAATACCGGCTCCGGCACTTTCGTCAACCAACTGAGCACTTGCCAAACGCTATTGAAAAACTTCGTTTTCGGGCGCTCTGCCAAAGCGTGCCTCTTGTCAAAGCGTCTGAGCACACCTCTACGGAGTCACCTCTGAGAGCATTCTGGGAGCGTTGCATGCGTTGTTGCGGAACACTCGTTTCCTGAGCGCACACACTTCTCTGAATGCGCTATCTGGGAGCGCCTGCTCCTGCAGAGCATCCGACAACAGAACGCCTGAACTTCGGCACGCGTCCGGCTGTGGAGCTTCCGTCAATGCGGAGCGCTAACTAAGGAACGACCGCCTGCAACACGTTCTGTCTTGAGCACTCACCTCCTTGTGGAGCATCCAAGCTGCAGACGCTCACTTCTGAGCCTGTGGAGCGTTTCGTCCAACAAAGCACTTTTTTCTAAGCCATCACCTTCGCTGCAACCACCTGTCGCACTTGACTAACTCCTTCAACTTCTTGGCTCTGATACCACTTGTCACAGCCCCACTTAGTCGAGCACTCTTGACTCGCTAAGAGGGTGTGCGGCACCGTCTATTAACCTCTCAAGGGCTTGGCCAACTTGATGTTTTGCTAACTGAATACGCCTAACCATTATGCGGAAACATGTTTATCTTTACTTAGTCAAATTTACACACTTGCAAACAGACACAAGAAAGTATGGAAGTCTGCGGGTTGCCCAATGCAGAGCCCGTCTTTTATATTTTCACAAATATAACAAACGGAGGCACCACAAGTCGGCCACTCTTCGGGTGTGCACCCAACTTGGCTAATACGCATACTTTTACAAAGATGGAAAATGCACAAGTCAGCCTCCACGGAGCGACTAACTTGGCTGCCGAAACGATTGTCGCAAACCCTCACTGCCTGCTACTGCAAAAAAGCATAAAACCCGGAAAACGTGCCTCTGAGCGAACTTAGCCTCCTACCCTAGTTCGTCTGAGTACTTTGCCAAAAACGGCCTGTCTGCGAAACCCCTGCACAGATGCCTCAGAAATACATGTGTGCTTTAGCCAAGCGCACTATCTACATGAATTGTTCCTTGCCTCGGCGACCTCCGTGTCAACTACTGCTCCTTTGGATTTCTCCCTTGGATTGGATAAGCTACCTTCTTGCCTTAGCGCCTCCTTTTCTTGGTCCAGTTAGCCAACTCGTCATTTGTCCACTTTGTCGACGTGGCTAAGGGTCCACTTAGCCAACACGCCAACGTCAACCTTGCCAACGCCTCACCGGTCCACTTCCATCAACGATTCTAAGGGTCGCACGCATGTCACCTTTGCCGAAGCGGCCATCCAAAACGCTCGTCGTTTCTTGCCGTCGCGCACACGCACCCGCTGTCGTCATTCGCATGCTCGTCGGTCTGTCTACCGAAGCGCTCATCGATAACCTTGTCAGAGCGCCCGTCACTACCCTTACCAGAGCGCCCGTTTTGTCATTTACTTTGTCGATGCGCGCCACACTCTCAATTTTTCCGGTGGTGAGTGTGGGCGCTTACCTTTTCCAAGCGAGAGCGCTCAAACCGCTGAACCGTTCACGCCACCTTGCCAAGGCACACTAACACTTGGAGTGCACTGAAAAACGTAGCCGTGACACTATCAGCTTTGGTGTGTCCTATATATAGTCATTGATTTGATTCAAACCAAAAGACGCATCTTTTTATTTAAGGTCCACATATAATATTTTTATTATTAATATTTAATATTATTTATGGCAGACATGTAATATTTATTATTATTTTTTATTTTGTGAAGAACAAACATTACAACATCTCTCCCATACATGGTTTTACAATAAAACCATGGGTTGTTTAGGAGTCCTTGCACATGGTTTATTTTTTTGTTGATAATTCATTTTTTTTTGTTAAGTAAAAACATTACAACATATTTTTTGCGGATAATTAAATTTTTTATTTTTATTGTTTTGTTAGGTAGAAACAATAGACATTTATTGTTTTTATGGCCCACATTTATTTTGGCCAATAATTAAAATTTTATTTTTTAAAGTTGTATACTAAAATAACGTATACTCATTTAAAGCTGCAGGGACATGTGATCTATAGCCAAAGGGCTTTTTGAGCGAAGAGCACGAATTTGTGACCCCGCCTTCTCCATGCCCAATAATTATCTCGCTCGAATAGTTGTGGTTGGAAATATGGGTCTCACACTTAAATCCTCCACAACATTTAATCATCTGGTACACAATCAAAGCATCTTTAGCTTAAAGTCAGTGTAATCGAAGAAAGAATGCATTTAGCAACTCGTAACCAATGGCTGCAGTCTGCGAACTAATCTGAGTACTTTCACTACCCTCTGTTAAAGACAGTGATGTAAACTTAGGCTGACCATCATTACGGAATTCTGAAATTCCTCTGATCTCCAGTATTGTAAGCTGAAACCTGTTTACTTGAGAATTAGCTTCACTAGGTATGGGCAACTGAGAAGGCACAGGAGGTCTCTATATTGGATCTCTCTGGTTGTACAACCAATGCCCATTTTGACTAAAACTGCATATTAATTTCATAAACTTTTGTATAAGCAGTGAGCTGTCATGTAGACTCGAATATGTACACTTCAAGATGCATTGAATCACAGTTAAAGGTGGATTATATCATGTATCCCAGTTTCTATAGCTATGAATTTAAGAGGAAATTGCATCTCGTCTGCCAAGACATACATAAATATTCTTAATCTTCTAGCCAATATATCTCAATAGGAGGAAGGAGGAGTTGCTAGCTGGTGCTATAGATATCGTCAATAAATTTCTGATAGTAATCATACTACCAATGTTAAGCTTAGCGATGATCGCTTGGAGGCAGATCTGCAATAAAATACACATACATGTGGAAACCTCAAACTATCAGGAAGATTATGAAAAGGCAAGAGATATGTCTTATGCATCTAATTTTATTACCACTGGAGATATATCCGCAGCCTGCTTTGCTCGCACTTTCCCTGATTTTCCATTTTATCAATCGTATCAGCCTCGTTGGGATGCATGGGAAGGTAGATAAATCTGCAGCCTTGAATTCATTCAACAAAAACAAAGTTCTGATCTCTCTCGACCCTCCTTAATTATACTAGTATTTATTAGTTTAAATTGAGACAGGGTTGTATTGTTCGCCAGATTCAGCACATCAATACATCAATAAGACAAGAGCTCTTTTTATGTTCTTCAGTCTAACCTAATTTTTATTTATTACTTTTTACTTAATGACCAACAAAACCAATAAATGGATTACTTTTTAAATTTGTATTTATTATTTTTTACTTTTTAGAAGTAAAAAGAAACGTTACATAACATTACAACATCTACATCATAATATGCAAGTAAAAAGTATCTCCCTCATAATCAACAATATTATTTATTGCCCTCACAATCGACAATAAAAAGTAACGTTACAACATCTTCCTCATAATCCACAATATTATTTATTGCCTTCATAATCAACAATATTATTTATTGCCGACATAACGTTACAACATCTCCCTCATAATTGCCAATATTATCTATAACCGACATAACGTTACTTAATGTTACAACATCTCCCTCATAATGGCCAATGTTATCTATAGCCGACATAACGTTACATAATGTTACAAGATCTCTGCCATACTTGGTTGTAGAGCGCCTCTCAGCGCAAAAACCAAATTAAATCAACCACTTTCTTAACCGAAATGTATCCCTATGTATACAATGTATGCTATGAAGTATAATATAGAGCATAATAAAATTATTCATCTTTTCTTTCTCTCACTCTATCACAAAGTGTTGTAAAAAACATTGACACAGTAATATCAACGTTATTACATTCCAATTTGCTATATGTGCATCTTATTCATCATTTATTTTTATTCATATCCATGCTTCCACCCCCATAACTAAATCAATGCAATAAAATTAAATTTTCCTATAGTGTAAGTTTTTTTCAGAAGAAAAAATCCTGACCTTGATATTCATTAAGAATCAAAGGGCATCAAAACATGCATCCCACATCTGGGAGATCAACAGAGATACCTCCAGGAGGTGGCTGAAAAGTATGCCACCCAGATACAAACAGATCAAAAGGATCCCAGAATAGATACAGAGCTGCTACAAAGAAAATCACCTAAAATCCCTGCAAGGAGACAAGTCATACAAACTCAGAGCACAAAGAGAGACCAGAGAGCTTACACCAGAGATGCCCGCCCCGATAGACAAGAAAGATCTCAAAGAGATACTAAAAAGTGCCCAAGAAGAAAAGGAGACTAAGATCCAGCACTGATCTTAAAAGAGCTTAAAATCACCACTCATGCAAATATTGCCATCAATAATTTCAAAAAAGGAACCAAAGCCAGGAACCAAATCAAGGGCATCTTTGGATAAGCCATCTGCTCTCTGTATACATGACGGATGCCCAAGCAGGAAAAACAAGAGATCAAGTGTCTGATTTCAACACACCAGTGACCCAGTTTTAGAGATGCTAGGGATGTCTTGTTTAATGCCCATTTAATGATGACAGATGAATCTCCAAAAATATGTAATGATGGGAGCCCCATTTCTTTTGCCACAACTAAAAGAGCCCACCGGGCCAAAAGCTCGGCTGCCACAACTAAAAGAGCCCACCGGGCCAAAAGCTCGGCTCTCGTATTTGTACAAGCTCCACAACCAAGTTTAAAGTTTAGTGAATGTACACTGCTCAGAGCAAGGAAGAACCCTACACCACCCAACTTATCAGAGGCTGCCCCGTAAAAAAAAACGCGAGGATAAACCAGCACTGAGGCTGGACCAATGTTCTTAGTCTTTATCTTTTTTCAGGTACAGGATAATAATGCATAAGGTAATCCACCTGATGAAACAAACTATGCATAGAGACTGCTATATCATCAAAATTGCACAAATTGCGTATTTTCCAGATACTCCAGAAAATGAAAAGAGGAAGGTAACAGCAGTTTTCATGCAGAGAATACTCAATATACCAGCGCTCCAGGAAGGTCATGAATGAGCAATCCGAAGATGGAAGCTCGCAAAGGTAAAAATCACAGAGCCAAGCCAAACCATACTTAATAAAAGAGCAGTCAATGAAGATGTGGTGTACTATGTCTTCACCATTATTGCATAAAACACATCTACTGGGCCCAGCCCAGCCCAGCCTCTCTTCGAAAGGTTATCCCAAGTCAAGATTCGATTTTCCAATGCCATCCAAGAAAAATATTTGACCTTCAGGGGGATCTTGGATCTTGCATCGCCATATAATAGCTGAGGACATAGAGCTGATCAGATCCAGATGAGACTTACCTATCAGATCATATACCAGGGCAGCCGTGACCTTCCCGTCCTGTTTGTTGTGTGTCCATAGCAATATATCCGCTGAGTTTTTTAGGCGGATTCTACCATGTTCCAGTCCAGAAATGTAACCATTCCAAATAGATTCCGATTCACCACCCAACTCCAAGTCTACTGCTGATAACCAATACGATTGAGCCACCACAAAAGGATTGCGAGCATGATGACGAGTTGTTATACCATAATCCCTCAGCTATTCCCTAAGATCATAAGAAAGGATAGGATAGGAAACTGAACCAATAACAAGATCCAACCCAATGAGAATATTCTGAACATTCCCAACCTGCCACCCCAAACACCTTCCAAGCCAAGAAAGGGTATTTAGAAAGCCATTCCAGAAAATTGAGGTACCCCTGACAGAGAAATGCTTACTTCTGATCCGGAGTCCTAGAGTGTAAGTTGTCCTCCGATCTACACCCTAATCGGTTCACATTTGATTCAACGCTATCCCCCTCTCATATGTAGCATAACACAGTACTATCATAATATCCCATTCTCACTGCTCATGTGAGAGTCTCCATACTTCTGCAATAGTACATTTTGGCCAGACATTATCATGTATGATGGATGAAAGCACAATTTGAAAACAGTTTTTAGCATTAATTCATGGTTAATTTCAAGAATGACTGTATAACCTCGATACAAAAATGTTTGCTTCTCGCCCACTTGAATCAATATCATGCCACAGATTAACCATCCACAAGTTTGGCTATTTTTATTAACATCCCCAATTTTCTAAGGGCTTGCCTATCTATGTTATTATAGTGCCTTTGATCCATGTTAAAAGTATCAAATTTAATGGGCGGGTAGTAGCACTCTAGTAATCTTGCCAGTGAACAAAAGTCAAGTTGGTAGCAGCACAACACTTTCTGTAAACAGAAACAACAAATAATAAATCCAAATATGAAAAATCTTAATAATCCAGTGGTGAAGTGAAGCAAAGGTTGACAGCTTAATTTTTCCAATTCCTGTTTCATAACTTAAGGTAGATTCAGGTGCAAAGAGAAAATTAGATGCTGATAAAGAAAGATCGTACCAATGCCTTGGAGTGTGCAGCTGTTGGAACCTTGTGATTTGAAACAATGACCCATCCAATTATCCACAATACGCTAGGTTGAATAAAGTGCATAAAATTTTCAGGTCCAAATTTTCAAATGAATTCAAATTTCTATTTGTACAGAAGTTGTTGCAATTCCCCATAGAATGAATCATAAAGAAGATGCAATTGTTGTGGGATGGAAGTTATTTTGGTTTAGATAGCCAACAATCAATAGAGAGCTGCTTTAGTGGAGGTTTGAAATGCTTCTTATATGTTCTTGGACAAAGCCATTTACCAGCAGAGGGCTGTGATTGCTGTGGATGTATAACAAGATTTCCACAGTCTGACAGCGGTTCTCTTAAGGAACTTCTGTTGCTGCTGCATCTTCTTCTTCTTGCTGAATGCGAAGATGCATGCAAATTCTCTTGCAATGAATCCTTATTATCTAATGCCATATCCATATTTAATTTCATTGAATGAGAACTAGGTAATTCTTTCCTACTTTCAACTCTCTTATTATTTTCTGGCTCATCCTCTTTTCCAGAATCTGCAGCAACTGCACTCTCTGTTTCGGAATCTGCATTGGCTAACGATGTGTCCTCATTGTACTCAGATTCTTCCTTGGTATGGAGAGCTTCATTCAAATCATATGGTTTTGTTCTGCCTTCCAAATCATAATCTTCCTGTGAGTTCTCTTGCAAGGAATCCTCTTCGAATCTCATATTAATATCTAAACCCATAGAATGAGAACTAGAAAATATTTTCCTACTTTCAACAATATTATTTGTTTCCGAGTCATCCTCTGTTTCAGAATCTGCAGCAACTGCATTCTCTGTTTCGGAATCTGCAATGGTTAACAATGTGTCCTTATTGGAACCAGATTCTTCCTTCATATGGAGAACTTCATTGAAGTCAACTGGTTTTGCTTTGCCTCCCAAATCATCAGCACAATCACCATGATTGTCCTGAAAAAAAAAATCATTTATATTCATGAAAATCTTCTGGCACAAGCAGCCATAAGCAGATATAAAAAGTTAAAACTAAAGGAAATAGAAGCATCAAAAGCAGTACCCGATGAGAAGTGGCTGTTCTCTGTTTTTTCTTTGTCTCTGGATCCAAAAGCACATGTTCCTCCTCCTCCACTCCTTCCCAGTTCTTTCTGGAAAAAACCCATTTCCCCTTCGTATTTGGCACTTCGCATTCTCTTCCACTACTCCGATGGCTTACAGTCGTTAAAGGGTGTTTTCCAGTCTTCTGGAGAGATGGCCCTCTGGCCCCAATTCTTTCATCAGGGGAATCTTCCCTCGAAGGAGGCTCTGCTCTGTGCCGCAGGATCCAATCCCGCAGGTCCAGCTCCGGAGGCTCTAATCCAAGGCAACCCAATACAATGAATGAGCACTAATTGATTGGGGACTATCCCATTGCCAGTTGGTAAGGACATCCATCACTCAAGACAGAATCCATGTTAAAGTGGGCTATTATACTGTGTTAATTCAAAGACCTTCCCATAGATTAAACACGAAAATGTTTAAACACATAAAAAATAAATGTACACTAACTCAGAAACATACAAAAACTGGACTCAGTAATATTATAGAAACTTTAAAAAAAAAAGCATCAGCAAGAAGTTCTTACCAGAGGGTAAGGATAGGCCTTGGGTTTCAGAAACCTAGTAATTCAAAAACAGGTGCAATGGGTTAGAGAGATCTGGGTTGAAGTGGGTAAGAGACGAGAAGAGTAGTGGGAGAGATTAATATAAAAATACAGACCCCTGTTTCCGTCTCATCTGAGATGCCCAGAGCAAAACCCTGAGAGTCCCATGGTAATCCCGAAGAAATGGATGAAGAATCAAATGAGCATAAGGGCAAAGAACCATCATGTTCAGTACAATCGTCCAGCTCCAACTGGCTTGAAACAGATTCTGGATGAACAAGTATGGAAAAATGAACATATCAATAATCAGTAAGAGTAGGAAGGAAGGAACAACTGAGCAGGCAGCCAGTTACCTGATGCAGTTTTCGGAAGACTCCACTGGAGAGGAGAACATTGTAATTGTTTGGGGGGCATTGTTATTCTTATTGTCGCCAGAAAAATCCCAAGCTGCCCAATCTTCTAACCCATCACAACACGCTCCTCTGCAACTCCATCTGCTTGTCTTCTCTTTCCCTCCGTTTTTTCATGTTCAAGTTCAAATTCCTACACATCCATCCGTCAGCTAAAAAATACATCTATTGGCCAGCTGACTCTTCAGCTAGGTCACATACTAGCGCATCCAAACGACTTGATAGAGCATTCAAATCACTCGTCAAGCAAACGACAGATTCATTCTTGTTATTCTCACTCTCACTTAAACAACATGTTTAAAGATGAGGTTGAGTAATCTAACCAATTTGGATTTAAGTCAAAATAAGGTGACTTAGTTATCCGGTTAATTTGGATCATGCTTACATGGATAATATTTTCAATTCCATTATTTTGTGAAAATGGGTGTTTATAAGATAGTTTACTATTTCTAATCAATAAAAAAAATTATGATCATACTTTTCTCTTAATCAAAATATTATGATCATACTTTTTTTAATTGAGGTAAACAAGTTAGTGTCTTAAAAATTTGATGATATTTGTGGGACTATCCATAATTTGTATGGCATTGAATTAAACAATAATACTAAAGTGTCTTTTCTTTAATAACTTATCCATGTGGTGAGAGATGATAATTTCTAAGGATCCTAAATGAATCCCTTTAAGGGCATGTGTATGATCCTATGTAATAAAGATCGTGTATAAATCCTTGAAATCCATGGTGATCAACCCCAAGGTGTGTAGCCATTATGCCCCAAAAACTATATCACAAACACTCATATCTATCACAAAAATAAGAGTTTTGAGATAAGAGTCCCCCATTGGAGTTTCACATTTTCACATCTACCTCCACATCTCATCGTCCATCCATTAGCTATCATAATTTCAAATTTTTGCATTGGATGGACATAGAAATGGGATTTTGTAGCCATGTCCCTAGGAATAAAATTGTGGGTGCTTCTATTGTTAACCAAAACAATAACTTTTTGGTGCTTGGTGCAACCGAGAAGTTTTAGGATTTGAAGAGCAAAAATGACAAATAAAGCATGAAGGGAGATCAAAGGTTCTTCCTAGAAAACTTAAGAATCCATTTATATTGGCATGTTGGGGTCATTGTCGCTAGATTTAAGTAAGGGTATCTTCCACAATGTTTTATTCCAATTATGAGAAGGAGGTGACATCAATTTGAAATTATTTTTATTCTTTACATTTATTACAAGGGACATACTTCTCATCACAATTATAGCAATCATGCAAGGTGTTTGGGAGAGTATCTTATGAAGGGTGAGTGTGGAGCATAAAAGAGGTTCTTTTTACTTGTGCATTGTTTATTGTCTCCATTTCTTAAGCTTGTCAAGAGACCTCTAACCAAGTAGCGGGTAATTGCATCTTGACTTTTACTCTAATATTTTCCCTCAGACCAAGAATGAAGCATTCTTTCTAAAAGAATAATTTAATCCCTCTTTATATATTGATGATTGCTCAAAGGTTGCGATAAAGTCTACTACTAAATTGGTTTGACACAACTTGGTCAATCATCCCAAATAGTTTGTATCTCTCTCAATAAAAGCATAAATGGGTTTAACAAACTAACTCCATGCTATGTAGCCCCCATAATTTTTTTATGCCATTCCTACCATTACCATTGCCCGAGGTCCAAGTACAACATCCCCACTCTAAGTTTCATCTCATTTGTAATGCCATGGTGGGAAACATAGTGTTCCATCTAAGTGACCCAACTTGAGGGGCCAAACCCATTAAACTTGCTTGTGTCAACTTCAGGAAATTGGTTCCAATGATTATGAATGAGAGGATTTTATGGATGCGACGACACGAAAGGGGATAGTTGTGGTGCAACTTCCCACCTTTGAAGATTCCTCATTAGAGATCTCTATGTGTTGTTCATTCCATTGGTTATCATCAAGGAGGAAATGAGTTCTTGTCCAACTAAGTTGTTCTTGCATAGTCACCAGAGGGTCCACTTTATTTTGCAAGGACGTGTCTTGGTCCTTAATTTTGGCAATCTATTGTTCCTCAAGTAGCAGTGTCTTTGAGTTGTGCTTAAAGAGTGGAATATTCATCATCAATATGGTTAAGTCACTTATCAAACTACATGGTGTTTGATTGGGTCATCGTCGTGTCTGTGGATTCTCCCAAAAGGATTATGAGGGAGAGAGACCATTGCAATTAACATCTCGCAATGACTATGATGAGGCAGGTCATCCACAATGGTGTGGTCAAGTCCAACAAAAAAATGTTATTAGAGAGTTATACTAGTGTGATCAACACAAAACAAATAGTATTTTGAGACAGGTCTCCTATACTTATTCATCACTTTTATTTTTCCTATTTGTGTCGATGGGAGTGTTACTTCCTATAAAATATTACTACACTAAAAAAATTACCAAATTCCTTTTAAATGCAAAGATGTACAAATTTTGTTGGTTGGTAATGGAGGATAGGGTTTATAGGGTCCTAAAGAAAAGGGAATGTTAGGTACTATATTACTATGATATACTTGCACGGTCCAAATGTAGTATGCACCCCAATCTTTCAAGGCACTAACTAAGGGGCTTCAACCATGTCCTTAGTCATACTCCTTGACTACATAGGTACTAATAGAGAGTAATATTCATGGGTGTTGTGCTCGGTGCCATTATAACAACAAGATATTCGATTGGATTATCTAAGTTGGTTTTAGATTACTTATGGTATTTTTGATATATGCGAGGGTATCAGGAAGTGAAAATCCATATACAACTGTTGTATGATGTGGTACTACTTGAAGGGGCACCAATAGAGGCTACAAGGGTGTTCGACCAAGTGAAACCTCTTGTATTTCCTACATGTAGTATTCCTCAATCTCAGTTTTACTTGTCGAATGACAAATCTCTATGTTATTTAAAGACGCTGAAACACATCTCTAGCCTAAAAAAAATCTAAAATTTTGGTGTTTTATTGACCCAAGAATGTGGTCTAATTCCACTTGTAATGTACTTAACCCCAAACTTATAGAGAAAAATAACATAATGCTATAACTAAATTCTAGTTGACTTGGATACTTCCACCATATTAAGAAAATCTAAGAAAAGAGTGAAGACATTGAACTAGTTCATAATAAAATGGATTTTATATGCATAAGAATAAATTTTCTCCAACCTCTCAAACGACTCAAAATATTTTCTTAAGAAATCCTCATTTTCATTATTTGGAAGATATCCAATAAATGCAATATTTATCTTTGCCATTGCCTCATGGGATTTTTACACATCTATCCCATTGCAATATCCAATGAGACTTTTTTTGTTTTGTTGTATGATGCATACCCCAGGTTGAATAGTGAAACTATACTTGTGCTTATTCATATATGCCTTTGTTTCATATGTTCTTCAACGTGTGATGTACATATAGCTCTTCGACACACTTGGCTCGGGCTCGAATCTTGGCTTTAGTGACATGGTATGATAAAGATGCTTGGTTGATTTGGTTTGGGCAGTGAATAATTTTGCAAAAATAAGTAATTATAAATGGGTTAAGGTTTTAAAACAAGGTAAACCCCCCTTTTTTTTTAATATGAAAAATGTAAACTCTTTTAGGATTATGATTATAAAGCATATAATGGATTTGTTTTATTGAAGAATCGTATATGTGTTGCATAAAGTGGCTAAAGGCATACATAATGGACATCGTGGGGGTGGGGGTACGATGGCATGGGGCCAAAGGAATTTGTAATGGGAAAGAAGCATCAAGAGAAAGGGAGTTAGAAGCACAAGAGGACCAAGACCAAGTCAAGTTTTTTCTTTTTATTTTTTTAAATTATTTGTAAATAACCCATGTATGTTTTGATAAATGAGAATTTGGATATATTTTAAATGATCTTCGAATAGATATGTAACCTATAAATCTGTAAATCATTGCGCACAAACTTGAACAAGAATGGTTAGCCATCAATTATTACTCCAATATTTCATCAAGTCTATAGACTTCTTAATTGGTGGAAAAGGAGGGGAGACTTCTTATTATCAATGAGGGATGCTTCTTTATATTTACGAATACTTTCAATTAATTCATTAGTATAATTGTGTCCTTATTTTTGAGATTTGATTGAGTATTTGTTGACATATAACTAATTGAATGCCTAGCAATATTAGTAATAACCAATTGTATTACTGTGTGTGTTAGTTTTTTTCTTCCGACATACACATTTTGGGGATCTCTATCAAGCATTTCCCCTCGTTTCAAGGATGGTACCCAAGGTAACCAAATTTTGTAGAAGCCAAAAGCTTTATCAACAAAGGGATTAAGGTTGTTACAACAAAGTACTCATGAAGAGCTCAACATATCACTTACAAAAATAACACCTATGAGGGGAGAATAACACTCCTCCTCATAACCACACAACATACATCAAAACTTGTCAGTAGACACTAATGCGACCCACTTGGGGGATTCAAATTGGGTACTTGTGAACACAGGACCAACAAAACGCCCCACAATAATTGGTACAAACTAGTACATTGTACACTAATGCACCCCACCTAGGGGACTCAAACTAGACACGTATTGGCATAAGACTAGCCAAATACCCAACAGCATTAGTGATAATCAACAAAGCTAAACTCTTGGTCACGTGCGCACACACACATGTATGGGTTTCCTTAAAAAATAGTAACTTTCATTTCAAAAGTAAAATGTTACATTTCATATGACCTCCACTCAAGAGGTGCCTCTCATCTCAATTTCTAATGATGAAGTTCATATGTGCTAGGTCTCTTAACATTAAGTCTTTTTCCAACTATCTTAGTTGTCATTATAGGGCTCATTCTAGTCTTAGACATAGTATATCAAGAAGTATCCAAACTATCAATTTTTTGTGACCTAACTATTTTTGACATATAATATGGAGAACTTCTTATGTTAAACTCCTTGTTTGTGACTAGTCAAGTTTCCCTAACAACTAACCAACCAAATTGATATTGTGACACCTCTATGATTTTGTTTTCTTTAATATAAATTATCTTACAAAAAAAGTTACATTTCATACGTACATTGTACACCTTGATATTCATCATTGTCTAACAAAAATATACAGAGAAAATAAATATATTTCCATTTTTTTTCATGTGGTTCATGGCTTTGAAGATCGGTGCTCACTGCATCCACTTGAAACCCTCCCAATAATATGTGAGGAATGTGGGAAGGTTGGATATTGTCGCTAGAAAGGTGGCTTAACGAGAGCTTTCTTGTGACATATGTTTCGACTCAAACGGACTCCGAACATGAAAGTTATCACGTTCTAAACTTTCGACAAAAAAAAAGTAAATTGATCCCAACCACCACCACCAAGACAACACATAACAAACCACAACTTATACCAAAAAAACATGATAAGAGAAGAGGTTCACATGTTTGAACCCATGACCTCCTCCATCTATGGCAACACTTTCAACAAATGCACCAAAAATACCTTGTGACATGGGCTTTGGAATATATTATATTTAAGTTTGAATTGGGGCGGATTTGATCCCCCAATGCGGGCGCGCCTCCCTTTTGACCCAAATTTAAAACAAAATCATTTTATTATATGGTTTTGTTTTATATTTTGATTTTGTTTATTATTTTCAACATACAAAAGTGTATATATTTTATCCATTTTAAATTGATTTTTATGCCATTAAGGTTGGGATTGTTATCAGGAATATATCACCTTCTGTGGACAGACGCTATTCCTCTGGTCTGAATGGTTCAAATCCAGAACAAATGAGTGAATAACTCGGTTGAATACTTTCCCTGAACTTTATAGACGCCTGGAATGTAACTCTAATGAAGGACCTGTATACCTGTAAAACATATCAAACATACAAAGACATCAAAGCTACCCGAAAATCATCTACACATCCATATTAGTGACTAAGGAATCCAATAACATATATGTGAGATTAACGCAACAAACATGTGGGAAGGAAATCAACTTTGCATTAGAAAACAAGTGAAAGAGCTTACAACCATGTGCCTTAGTGCCTATGCACTCCTTCACAAGACTAGCACCTTGCCCCCGATAGCTCCAACTTGCTCCACAATTGCTCTCTGATGGATTAGGACATGGTATCAATTCAATAGCGTAATTATACTTTTTTCTTAATTAAAATATTATACCATACTTTTTTTTAATTGAGGTAAACAAGTTAGTGTCTTAAAGATTTGATCATATTTGTGGGACTATCCATAATTTGTATGGCATTGAATTAAACAATAATGTTAAAGTGTCTTTTCTTTAATAACTTATCCACGTGATGCAAGATGGTGATTTCTAAGGATCCTAAATGAATCCCTTTAAGGGCATGTGTATGATCCTATGTAATAAAGAGTGTGTATAAATCCTTGAAATCCATGGTGATCGACCCCAGGGTGTGTAGCCATTATGCCCCAAAAACTATATCACAAACACTCATATCTATCACAAAAATATGAGTTTTGAGATAAGAGTCCCCCCATCAGAGTTTCACATTTTCACATCTACCTCCACATCTCATCGTTCATCCATTAGCTATCATAATTTCAAATTTTTGCATTGGATGGACATAGAAATGGGATTTTGTAGCCATGTCCCTAGGAATAAAATTGTGGGTGCTTCTATTGTTAACCAAAACAATAACTTTTTAGTGCCTAGTGCAACCAAGAAGTTTTAGGATTTGAAGAGCAAAAATGACAAATAAAGCGTGAAGGGAGATCAGAGGTTCTTCCTATAAAACTTAAGAATCCATTTATATTGGCATGCTGGGGTCATTGTCGCTAGATTTAAGTAAGGGTATCTTCCACAATGTTTTATTCCGATTATGAGAAGGAGGTGACATCAATTTGAAATGATTTTTATTCTTTACATTTATTACAAGGGACATACTTCTCATCACAATTATAGCAAGCATGCAAGGTGTTTGGGAGAGTATCTTATGAAGGGTGAGTGTGGAGCATAAAAGAGGTTCTTTTTACTTGTGCATTGTTTATTATCTCCATTTCTTAAGCTTGTCAAGAGACCTCTAACCAAGTAGCGGGTAACTGCATCTTGACTTTTACTCTAATATCTTCCCTCAAACCAAGAATGAAGCATTCTTTCTAAAAGAATAATTTAATCCCTCTTTATATATTTATGATTGCTCAAAGGTTGCGATAAAGTCTACTACTAAATTGGTTTGACACAACTTGGTCAATCATCCCAAATAGTTTGTATCTCTCTCAATAAAAGCATAAATGGGTTTAACAAACTGACTCCATGCTATGTAGCCCCCATAATTTTTTAATGCCATTCCTACCATTACCATTGCCCAAGTACAACATCCCCACTCCAAGTTTCATCTCATTTGTAATGCCATGGTGGGAAACATAGTGTTCCATCTAAGTGACCCAACTTGAGGGGTCAAACCCATTAAACTTGTTTGTCCACTTTAGGAAATTGGTTCCAATGATTATGAATGAGAGGATTTTATGGATGTGAGGACACGAAAGGGGATAGTTGTGGTGCAACTTCCCACCTTTGAAGATTCCTCAGTAGAGATCTCTATGTGTTGTTCATTCCATTGGTTATCATCTAGGAGGAAATGAGTTCTTGTCCAACTAAGTTGTTCTTGCATAGTCACCAGAGGGTCCACTTTATTTTGCAAGGACATGTCTTGGTCCTTAATTTTGGCAATCTCTTGTTCCTCAAGTAGTAGTGTCTTTGAGTTGTGCTTAAAGAGTGGAATATTCATCATCCATATGGTTAAGTCACTTATCAAACTACATGGTGTTTGATTGGGTCATCGTTGTGTCTGTGGATTATCCCAAAAGGATTATGAGGGAGAGAGACCATTGCAATTAACATCTCTCAATGACTATGATGAGGCAGGTCATCCACAATGGTGTGGTCAAGTCCAACAAAAAAAATGTTATTAGAGAGTTATACCAGTGTGATCGACACAAAACAAATAGTATTTTGAGATAGGTCTCTTATAGTTATTCATAACTTTTATTTTTCCTATTTGTGTCGATGGGAGTGTTACTTCCTATAAAATATTACTACACTGAAAAAATTACCAAATTCCTTTTGGATGCAAAGATGTACAAATTTTGTTGGTTGGTCATGGAGGATAGGGTTTATAGGGTCCTAAAGAAAAGGGAATGTTAGGTACTATATTACTGTGATATACTTGCACGGTCCAATTGTAGTATGCACCCCAATATTTCAAGGCACTAACTAAGGGGCTTCAACCATGTCCTTAGTCATACTCCTTGACTACATAGGTACTAATAGAGAGTAATATTCATGGGTGTTGTGCTCGGTGCCATTATAACAACAAGATATTCGATAGGATTATCTAAGTTGGTTTTAGATTACTTATGCTATTTTTTATATATGCAAGGGTATCAGGAAGTGAAAATCCATATACAAGTGTTGTATGATGTGGTACTACTTGAAGGGGCACCAATAGAGGCTACGAGGGTGTTCGACCAAGTGAAACCTCTTGTATTTCCTACATGTAGTATTCATCAATCTCAGTTTTACTTGTCGAACGACAAATCTCTATGTTATTTAAAGACGCTAAAACACATCTCTAGCCTAAAAAAATCTAAAATTTTGGTGTTTTATTGGCCCAAGAATGTGGTCTAATTCCACTTGTAATGTACTTAACCCCAAACTTATAGAGAAAAATAACATAATGCTATAACTAAATTCTATTTGACTTGGATACTTCCACCATATTAGGAAAATCTAAGAAAAGAGTAAAGACATTGAACTAGTTCATAATAAAATGGATTTTATATGCATGAGAAGAAATTTTCTCCAACCTCTCAAACTACTCAAAATATTTTCTTAAGAAATCCTCATTTTCATTATTTGGAAGATATCCAATAAATGCAATATTTATCTTTGCCATTGCCTCATGGGATTTTTACACATCTATCCCATTGCAATATCCAATGAGACTTTTTTTGTTTTGTTGTATGATGCATACCCCACGTTGAATAGTGAAACTATACTTGTGCTTATTCATATATGCCTTTGTTTCATATGTTCTTCAACATGTGATGTACATATAGCTCTTCGACACACTTGGCTCGGGCTCGAATCTTGGCTTTAGTGGCATGCTATGATAAAGATGCTTGGTTGATTTGGTTTGGGTAGTCAATAATTTTGCAAAAATAAGTAATATTAAATGGGTTAAGGTTTTAAAACAAGGTAAACCCTTTTTTTAATATGAAAAATGTAAACTCTCTTAGGATTATGATTATAAAGCATATAATGGATTTGTTTTATTGAAGCATCGTATATGTGTTGCATAAAGTGGCTAAAGGCATACATAATGGACATCGTGGGGGTGGGGTACGATGCATGGGGCCATGGGGTACGATGGTATGGGGCCAAAGGAATTTGTAATGGGAAAGAAGCATCAAGAGAAAGGGAGTTAGAAGCACAAGAGGACCAAGACCAAGTCAAGTTTTTTATTTTTCTTTTTTTAAATTATTTGCAAATAACTCATGTATATTTTGATAAATGAGAATTTGGATATATTTTAAATGATCTTCGAATAGATATGTAAGCTATAAATCTGTAAATCATCGCGCACAAACTTGAACAAGAATGGTTAGCCATCAATGATTACTCCAATATTTCATCAAGTCTATAGACTTCTTAATTGGTGGAAAAGGAGGGGAGACTTCTTATTATCAATGAGGGATGCTTCTTTATATTTATGAATACTTTCAATAAATTCATTAGTATAATTGTGTCCTTATTTTTTAGATTTGATTGAGTATTTGTTGACATATAACTAATTGAATGCCTAGCAATATTAGTGATAACCAATTGTATTATTGTGTGTTAGTTTTTTTCTTCCGAAATACACATTTTGGGGATCTCTATCAAGCATTTCCCCTCGTTTCAAGGATGGTACCCAAGGTAACCAAATTTTGTAGAAGCCAAAAGCTTTATCAACAAAGGGATTAAGGTTGTTACAACAAAGTACTCATTAAGAGCTCAACATATCACTTACAAAAATAACACCTATGAGGGGAGAATAACACTCCTCCTCATAACCACACAACATACATCAAAACTTGTCAGTAGACACTAATGCGACCCACTTGGGGGATTCAAATTGGGTACTTGTGAACACAGGACCAACAAAATGCCCCACAATAATTGGTACAAACTAGTACAGTGTACACTAATGCACCCCACCTAGGGGACTCAAACTAGACACATATTGGCATAAGACTAGCCAAATACCCAACAACATTAGTGATAATCAACAAAGCTAAACTCTTGGTCATGTGCACACACACACATGTATGGGTTTCCTTAAAAAATAGTAACTTTCATTTCAAAAGTAAAATGTTATATTTCATATGACCTCCACTCAAGAGGTGCCTCTCATCTCAATTTCTAATGATGAAGTTCATATGTGCTAGGTCTCTTAACATTAAGTCTTTTTCCAACTATCTTAGTTGTCATTATAGGTCTCATTCTAGTCTTAGACATAGTATATCAAGAAGTATCCAAACTATCAATTTTTTGTTACCTAACTATTTTTGACATATAATATGGAGAACTTCTTATGTTAAACTCCTTGTTTGTGACTAGTCAAGTTTCCCTAACAGCTAACCAACCAAATTGATATTGTGACACCTCTATGATTTTGTTTTCTTTAATATAAATTATCTTACAAAAAAAGTTACATTTCATATGTACATTATACACCTTGATATTCATCATTGTCTAACAAAAATATATAGAGAAAATAAATATATTTCCATTTTTTTTCATGTGGTTCATGGCTTTGAAGATCGGTGCTCACTGCATCCACTTGAAACCCTCCCAATAATATGTGAGGAATGTGGGAAGGTTGGATATTGTCGCTAGAAAGGTGGCTTAACAAGAGTATCAAATATGCCCACTTAAGAGCTCAACATGTCACTTATAAGGATTGAACATGGGTGGGGAGGGTAACAATCATTCCTCCCAGCCACCTAAGATACGTCCAATGGAAAAATCTCTTCCCACACACACACACACACATTTAAATGAATCTTTTAAACACACAGAGATCAATTTCTTTTATGAAATCTCTCGATACTTAATAAATCCAAAATTAAAATGAATACTTGTAAAAAAGAGGTGCAAGCATAATAGTCGACTCTAAAACATTGATAAATTTATAAAACATTATTTTAAAAATAATAATTACAATATATACTATACTACTTACTAGCAAATAAAAGGGTTTAGGACATTATAGGTTAAGTATATACACTGCAGTTTTTTGTATGTAAGTTGTTACATGCATGTTATCCCCCATTTTTGCATGGGTGTCCACATGTAATTTCTATCATATTTTTGACAAGGGTTACATGTTGATGGAGGTTTGGATGACCTAGTATTGATGCTTGTGGAGTCCTTTTTGTGGGGTGTTCTTGATCCTTGGCACATAGATGGAATCGTAACACTTTTGGGTATATAATGTTGGGTTGAGCTCCCTCCTTGTTTCTTTCTTGTGGCATGTGCAGTGGCATTCTAGTGGCTTGTAGAAGGGTTCGTCCCCTTCTTCATGGGTTAGCTATCTATTGCGGACACTTGTTCTTGAGTTTTATGATACTATCTTTTATTGATGATCTCCTTGGTTCATGGATTGATGAGTTGCCATGGAGGTTGGGGTTTGGTTATTGTGTGGACATTCATTGCACATGTGTTGAGTCTCTCCCCAGTCGATGGTGTATTTCACATAGATCTATTTGTTGTTCGAGGGTTTAACCCTTGATGTATGGAAGCAACCTCTTGCACTTGTTGACTTGTTCTACATTCATTGGTTTTCCCTTAATGAACTCTCAACCTTTGGAGGGTTGTTTACACACTCATTTAAACCATTTTTATGGGACATTTTTGGAGGGGAGTCCTAGCTTTGGGAGTACTTATCTTTTGATAGGGTGCCCATAGTTGAGCCATCTCAATGCCATTAGATACAAAGTGGCTGGAAGATCTTTAGAAAGTGATCACTATAGAAAATTTGATAATATTGATAAAGTTTAGCATTTCCATAACTACCATTTAAAGAGTCACATAGTATTTTCGTTGTGTGTGCCTTTTGGAGTCTTTTCATAGAGAGAATTCACCTTATTTGAGGAAGTGCTCCACCTTTTAAGGCCTTTTCTTGGAGTGTTACCGTTGGAGGCTAGGTTTGACTTCTTATTGTCATCATTCACCCTCATTTGATGGATACACCCATTTCTTGGGCCTTTCTTCTCTTGGATATTATATTTATGGTTTTGACCACCATTTTGTATGGACTTGGTTAGAGTTTTCTAGGGTTGGTGGAGTATTTTGATTTGTTTTATCCACCCTAGGCTAGATCTAGGATTTTATCATTAATTAAATGACGTTGAGTTCCTCTCCTAAACAAGAGAGCCTCTTCCTAAGTCATTTGACATGTTTGGATTGTGGGAGAAATCCCACAAAGACTTAATGAAATATCTCTTGTTGATTTATGGATGGTTGATGCCAGCACTATGATGAGGAAATCTTGCTAATGCTATTGTGTATTTTTTGGAACAACAATGGTATCTTGCTTGGGTTGATTTGTAAGTGAGCTCTTTACTTTATAAGGTTTAATTTAGTTGGTTTATGGTTGAATAGGTGGTGTACTTTCAGCCCTTAATTGTATGCCCTAGGGTTCCATGCTTGATGAATATTATTCCCATGTTAGTATTGAAGAAACAACTTCGATTATTCCCTTATAAATCATAGGATAAATTTGTCCTTTCTTTGATATGGTAGGAATTGTTTGTCAAACCATAGTTATCATTGGATGTTAGCAAGCTCTTCGTTACTATTCTTGATTGGTCACATTTTCCCATTTGATAAGACATTGATCTCCAATCCCTTCATTACTGTTATCTTTTACTTTCATAAAAAAACCTTGTTTTGTTAGGGTTACTCTTCAAGTTCACCTCGTGCTTCATTGTTAAACCCTAGTAATCCTATTTAAGGACTCCTCCCTCGAGTTAGAGGAGATCTAGCCTAAAGATCATAATATGGTTAGTGAGGTAGAGATGGATTGCTCTTAGTTAGCCATAAGCCATCATTGGTTTTAGGGATTTCGATATCAAGATGCTAGTTTGAATGTCAACATGATCTAGGAGGATCTCTAAGAACAATCAAAATTAAAGTCTTCAAATTGTGAGCAGAAGCTTGCAGTTGCGTAGAGCTTGACGAGAGCTTTATTGTGACATATGTTTCGACTCAAATGGACTCTGAACATGAAAGTTATCACGTTCTAAACTTTCGACAAAAAAAGTAAATTGATCCCAACCACCACCACCAAGACAACACATAACAAACCACAACTTATACCAAAAAAACATGATAAGAGAAGAGGTTCACATGTTTGAACCCATGACCTCCTCCATCTATGGCAACACTTTCACCAAATGCACCAAAAACACCTTGTGACATGGGCTTTGGAATATATTATATTTAAGTTTGATTTGGGGCAGATTTGATCCCCCAATATGGGCGCGCCTCCCTTTTTACCCAAATTTAAAACAAAATCATTTTATTATATGGTTTTGTTTTATATTTTGATTTTGTTTATTATTTTCTTTTCAACATACAAGAGTGTATATATTTTATTCATTTTAAATTGATTTTTATGCCATTAAGTTTGGGATTGTTATCGGGAATATATCACCTTCTGCGGACAGAAGTTGTTCCTCTGGTCTGAATGGTTCAAATCCAGAACAACTGAGTGAATAACTCGGTTGAATACTTTCCCTGAACGTTATAGACGCCCGAAATGTAACTCTAATGAAGGACATGTATACCTGTAAAACATATCAAACATACAAAGACATCAAAGCTACCAGAAAATCATCTAGACATCCATATTAGTGACTAAGGAATCCAATAACATATATGTGAAATTAACACAACAAACATGTCGGAAGGAAATAAACTTTGCATTAGAAAACAAGTGAAAGAGCTTACAACCATGTGCCTTAGTGCCTATGCACTCCTTCACAAGACTATCACCTTGCCCCCGATAGCTCCAACTTGCTCCACAATTGTTCTCTGATGGATTAGGACAGGGTATCAATTCAACAGCATAACTATACTTTTCATCCCTCCCCCTCAACCATGGAGTATGAGCTTGTATTTACAGGGCTCAAATGGATAGGAATGGTTGAGAGATTGGTGGGTGAGGTGGCCATAATATCCTACTAAGAGGGATCTCAACCTTAACCAACCCAGGTGAGTAGGGATAAGGTTAGACACGAGGCTCTTGTTCTGGAAGCCTCGAGAAACCTCCTTTTTCACTTTTTACCAAGGGCACCACTTATACCCCTTTATGACAGAGTGGTGATGGGTAATAACCGCACCAACAACAAAGGTTAAAGGCGATGGCACCGCGTGGTTCTCACACAACTAGTGCGGTACTGAACAAGGTACCGCTTATCTGCTTGAGGGTAAGAGCGGTGCTGCAATTTTGTATGTTGAAACCAACACCTAGAGCAAGATTCTCTTAAAGTTTGGGATTTGAGGGCAAATGTCTGTGTTAGGGATCCTATCACATGCTGGTGACAAATTTTGAGTGTAACAGAATGCCCCCCCAAAGCATGAGGCTAGAGGGATACGATAGGTGAGAGCTTTGATAGAGCAAGTTATCACTTCAAGGTAAGAGCCAGCTTGATCGGAGAGTGTCTTCGAACATGCATCTGCAATACATCAATACTTTGACTCATGAATAGATGTAACCTCATAATGGTTGCAGACCAATACAAGACAGATCCATGAGAGGAATAAACAACCATGGCTACTAGAATATAGCGTAGATCCATGTGATAGAGGACTCAAACTTGGATATAGCTACCAGATATACAACATAGATCTATGTCATACAGACGCAAATTTGAGCATAGCCACGACCATACAAATGTGGATCCATGCTGGTACTTCATACAATGTACTCCATCGCAACCTAGGGAGGAAGCTATGAGCGCTTAACAAATACCTAGGGTCATCGTTTCGTCTTCCACAAAGTATGATTCTATCCGTGTGATTACAATGTTCTGAATTCGAACATGGTAGAAACCACTTGATTATCGGTCAATGATGTGAACCATTAACAAGTGCGAGGGAAATCACCATTGATGTCAATGATTCCCAAGGTACCCTAGTACAATCTACTAAGTGTGAATAAATGTCTTGGTGTCAAACACCCAGCAGAGTCTTTGGATCAAAGGCTAATGATGTGAAACTTTGTCGATAGCGAGAGAATCAGTCATTAAGGCATACAGATCTCAAGGTACTAAACTTGTTTCTAAGACTACTTCCCGGATGATGAGTTCATGTCAACAGGAATAGTCTTGTCGAAGGAGGGCCATGATGAATCCCACATCGACGACACAAAACTTAGAACAAAGTTCTAGAATGTTGTAGATAATGTAACCATAGGATTGACTCAAAAGTAACTGACTCAAAAAAGTTGTTTTGACTGCAGGTGTAAACTCTCACAACAGTTTCCCTTTTTAACATAAGGAGGCACAACCGAAGACTTGGCAGCATTGACTTGACGAGGCGGAACACAATGAGACAATGGACAATGCATTCTTCGAGAGACTCAAAGGAGTGGCATGAATCATGAAAGTGGATTGACTCGGAAACATGCTGAATACCCAATTGACTAAATTAAATGCATACAAGTGTCATGTTCAAAGGTGACTAACAACTGCCATTATTGCAAAATGTTTTCCCTTTCCATTAATTTCCCCATCGTGATTGATGAGTGCCTCTTTTCGGTTTTATGAGTTCAAAGAGGGTAACAAACACTCATTTTAGCTTGTCCTTCGGACAAGTCCAAACTCATATGTTTTACGAACCTGAGAAAGGAGGGGTTCGTTCCCAAGAGGCTGTTTCAATGTTTAATTTAACAAGTCCAATGAAAGAAACTCAGTGTAGTTCATGTTTAGAGAATCTGAACAAACTAAAGAAAACTCCAAAGGGTCCTTTTTCGTATGATTTAGTCCCTAAGGCCCGAAAAAGTATAAAATAATACCTTAGAGAACTCTTCCAGTCATGATTGGTTGGAGTGTACCTTTTTCGTAAGTAGTGCCCCCTAGTCTGAAAAGGGGTAAACTATCACTAGGAAGATGACTCTTCAAGTATTTTTACGAGTGTGAGGAAGACAAGCTCACTTGACAATCTTTTCACATTTTAAGATTCCGAAAAGAGCTTTAAGAAGACTCTATTAACCTTTTTCATGTTTGAATCCAGAGCATGAAAAAGTAATAAACAAAGCTCAAACCACTTTTCATGTTTTAACCAGAGCGCGAAAAATGAAAAGTAAGCTCAACACCATCTTACTGTTTTTAACGAGCTCGAAGATCAGTTGAAAGAATGCTCGAAGATTGGTTTCAGTTTTACGCAAGCTCGAAACCAATAGGTAAACTATGCTTGAAAAATCCCATTAACATGATATACAGAGGTTGGAATCTTGCCCCCAGCATGATTGCTAGCAAAGATTAACCCTAGCATGGTTGCTAGGGGATCGACATGCCCCCCAAGCTTTGTTTCGTCTGATGATTCTTCTTCCATACCCAGCCTAAAAACCTGGTTACTAATGTGAAAATGTTCACCAGGGGGGTAGGAAGAACGAGAATCAGGAAGGTGAAAAGAAGGTTCAAGTTCTAACACTAAAGGGAAGACTTGACTCAAGGGAAGGGGATCTGTTTCATTTTTACACAAGCTAGAAACAAAAGGTAACTATGCTTGGAACATGGTTTCATTTTTATGCAAGCTTGAAATCAAAAGGTAAACTATGCTTAAGGAAACCTACTTCATTTTTTAACAAGCTTGAAATAGAAAATGAACTATGCTTAGGAATGGTTTCATTTTTATGCAAGCTTGAAACCAAAAGGTAAACTATGCTTGAGGAGATCCATTTCATTTTTTAACGAGCTTGTCATAGAATGGGAACTTTGCTCATAGGCACCTATTTCATTTGTTAACAAGCTTGATACAAAATGAGAACTTTGCTCAATTTTGTTATTAGGAATATATCACCTTTTACGGACAGAAGCTATTCCTTTGGTCTGAATGGTTCATATCCAGAACAAATGAGTGAATAAGTCAGTTGAAGACTTTCCCTGAACGTTATAGACGCCTGGAATGTAACTCTGATGAAGGACCTGTATACCTATCAAACATATCAAACACACAAAGACATCAAAGCTACCAGAAAATCATCTACACATCCATATTAGTGACTAAGGAATCCAATAACATATATTTGAGATTCACACAACAAACATGTCGGAAGGAAATCAACTTTGCATTAGAAAATAAATGAAAGATCTTACAACCATGTGCCTTAGTGTTGATGCACTCCCTCACAAGACTAGCACCTTGCCCTCAATAGCTCCAACTTGCTCCACAATTGCTCTCTGATGGATTAAGCCAGGGTATCAATTCAACATCATAACTCTACTTTTCATCCCTCCCCCTCAACCATGGAGTATGAGCTTGTATTTATAGGGCTCAAATGGATAGGAATGGTTGAGAGATTGGTGGGTGAGGTGGCCATAAGATCCTACAAAGAGGGATCTCAACCTTAACCAACCCAGGTGAGTAGGGATAAGGTTAGACACGAGGCTCTTGTTATAGAAGCCTTGAGAAACCTCTTTTTTTCACTTTTTACCAAGGGCACCTCTTATACCCCTTTATGACAGAGCGATGATGGGTAAGAACCGCGTCAACAACAAAGGTTAAAGGCGGTGGCACCACCTGGTTCTCACACAACTAGTGCGGTACTGAACAAGGTACCGCTTATCTGCTTGAGGTTAAAAGCAGTGCTGCAATTTTGTATGTTGAAACCAACACTTAGAGTAGGATTCTCTTCAAGTTTGGGATTTGAGGGCAAATGCCTGTGTTAGGGATCCTATCACATGCTGGTGACAGATTTTGAGTGTAATAGGGATCAAATATTTGTAAATCTTTTTGTATTTAGAGGTGAGTTATGGATTTTTGGGCTATATAAAAAATGTAATTTGCCATGGAAAGACATGTGAAAATGCATTGAAGTTTTTGGTGATATGATGCCAAAGTGCATTTGAAGGCTTTGTAAGCTTTGCTCATTTTGTAAGAGGATTTTTAACCACCCTTGGGAGATCTTGGAGAGTGAGAGGAATTCATTGTTGAAGCCTAAGTCTCTTTGTTGCAATTGTGAAGAAGGCATTTTGCACATGTTCAAGCATTTTGAAGATTAATAAGATCGATCCTCACTGGAGTTGGACCTAGATACATAGTCCATCAGGGACAAAATCCGTTATCATACGGTGTCCACATTCTTATGGTTTGCATTGATTGTTCATTTATACTCTTTCAATTATTTCCGAGCCTTTGACAAGTTTTTTTTCCAAGTATTTTTATATATTAACTAGTTTAATAATTCACATACAAATTCAAGTGTTAGTAGATCCTGTCATTTTCACATCATAACATAACCAAATACCCCACCCTCCAACCCTTAAGGGTGAGATATTCATCATGGCTCATGGAGAACCTAAATCAATACTTGTCTCAATAAGAGCAAACATGTCACAAGCATAGTTTGAACCCAAGCAAGGAGGACAATAATTTGTCCTCGAAAACCACCAAGCTAGATCCAATTAACACCCACTACAATTGTATTTATCCATAAAATCAAGATATTTAATACAATACATTTATCGTGGAATTAAATAATTTTGGAATTATCATGTAAATTATACTTAAAAAGTAAAACATATTTTACTTTGAGTTAATTGTAATTAATTTTGATTTTTAACTTCTTTTTTGGTTAGCTAGTTAAATTGTATTTTTCATTATTAAAATTGCATTTTTGAATGCATAAATGGATTCTAAATATCTTAACTATGCTTAAATTTTTAACCAATAATTTTTTTTTAACAAAATTTTTTATGTTATTAAAATGATCTCAACAGAGATTTTTCGATTAAGTTGAAAATTGTTGACATTAGAGCGACCTTGGAGACTGCGACCTGCATGCTGGAGTGATTGGAGAGATTGGACAGCGATCTGCATGCTGAAGGCGACCTTAGCACGTGAGGGTTGATTAGAGGACGAGTCCGATCTGGACTACCTGGATCCAGACTTGGATCGCTGGCAAAGGAGGGCTTCCTGACCTCTACGCTGGTCCAGCCGGTCTCCTGCAGGTGGGATTGCTGTCAGAGGTTGCTCTGGCAATGCTGGAGGGCTAATGACGGGCAATTAGATCCCTAGTGAGGACCGCAAACTGTCCCAGGCTCCCCATCTGGATGAATTCGATCGTTTAATTTCTTCATACAATAAGAGATCCGGCAAAGCCGAACCCCCGAAATTTGTCGAAAGGCTTGAAGATGTGTCGGAGGTTGCTCTTCCTCCGGAGGAAACCATCCGGGTAGCTCTCTCCCTAGCAGATCGAGCTCTGATCGGCCAATTTACTGGGCTATGGCCTTCGCCCAAAACTACGGACGGCTGGGTTCAAAGAAACTGGAGACCCCTTATCACCAACAATGTTGCTTCCTACTCCGTTGGACGAGGTTATTTCCTCTTTGACTTCGAATCCAAGGATGATAAAGAGTTGATCTTCATAAATGGGCCCTACTTCATGGGGCCGCAAGGTCTTTATCTTAACAGGTGGACACCGGATTTCGATCCCGAAGCTGACATCCCAAAAGCAGTTCCCGTCTGGATCAAGCTGCCTAACCTCCGTATGCATTGCTGGAACCCTAAATCCCTCCAAGCCATAGGGAATGCGTTGGGGAACTACATAGATATGATAAGTCCAAAAGACCAATACGCATGTGCTTGTATTTGCGTTGAGGTCGACCTCGAAGCTGGCCTCCCTGAAGCTATCAAATTAATCGTGGGAAGCTGGTCCCATTTCCAAAAACTTGATTATGAAC
Source organism: Pseudotsuga menziesii (assembly GCA_001517045.1). Taxonomy (NCBI): domain Eukaryota; kingdom Viridiplantae; phylum Streptophyta; class Pinopsida; order Pinales; family Pinaceae; genus Pseudotsuga; species Pseudotsuga menziesii. The sequence continues at coordinate 440,347 of LPNX010865940.1, forward strand.
AGCTACCCTTCAAATGCAAGGGATGCCATGAGTACGGGCACTTCATCCGCAACTGTCCTAAGAAGACTGAGATCCAACAGGACAAGGCGGAAGGATGGAAAAAGATGACTAGATCTAAAACCAAACAACAATCCAGAAAAGGCCCCAAAAAGGGTGAGTGGACCAATGAAACAAGGATCACTAATCTGGAAGGATCATTAGAAGCACCCAAGGCTAAAGCAATGGTGGAAGTCAGGGAAGATCTCATTGAAATTGGTGAGAAATCCAGCAATGAAGGCAATAAAGATTCTGAAGCAGAAATACCAGCTCAGCACTTGAAGGATCAAGACGAAGAAATGGCACCAATCACTGCAGGGGAAACCCTGGGGAAATCAGAGGAAGACTCTGGATCAGAGGAAGAGGAAGAGGAGGAAGGGGAAATCGAAATAACCACACCAAGAATGTCTAAAACAAAGGGAAGAAAATCCAGGAAAGAAATAAGAGATCAGGCAACCTATAAGGATAAGCTGCAAGGCTCCCAGCTAACCTTGGAAAAACTCCTGAAATCCACTAGGAACACCCGCCAGCAAGGGCTTGCCCAGAAAGGGATGTCTACGCACTCTAAAAGTAAGTAATGAGGATCCTCTCTTGGAACTGCAGAGGTCTTGGAAGTAAAATCAAGGAAGAAGCAATGTTTCTTTACATCAGCCGGGCATCTTTCTGATCTAGGAGACCAAGATGGAGGAAGCTGTCTTCCTCCAAGTCAATCAAAAATTTTGGAAAAGCAAAGGAAAACCTGCAATAAGCTCAAGAGGGGCTTCTGGAGGCATTAGAACCTTGTGGAATGATAAGGAATTTGACACCGTTGCCATCAAGTACAGCAATCACTGGATTCTCACCCAGCTAAGGGAAAAAGTATCGAACTCCCTGGTAAGTATCTTCAATATCTACGCTCCCAACTCTATTGCTGAAAAAAATTCCTGCTGGAGTCTCCTACGGGAGGAAAAGGATAATCTGCAAGGTAACATCATTATTGCAGGTGATCTTAATGTCACCCTAAGTCAGGAGGAAAAGCAAGGTGGGTATTTGGTCAGGGATCCCATAAGGGAGACTGTAGATGAAATCATCCTGGATTGGGATCTAATGGACATTAAACCTACTTCTAGAAAGTATACCTGGAACAATTAAAGGCTAGGGCCTGGGCATATTGCCGCAAGACTCGACAGGTTCTTGGTCCAGGACGCCTTTCTTCTGCTGGGAGTGAATATATCTTCCAAAATACTGCCATTTGGAGTTTCAGACCACAAGCCCATTCTCCTTGAGATGGCTATAAACAAGAATTGGGGCCCAATCCCATTCAGGTTTAACCCTCTGTGGGCAAATCATTCTGAATTCCTCCAAATCGTAGCTGATTCGTGGGCCCCCCCGGTTATAGGATCTCCCTTCTACGTTTGGGAGGAAAAGATCAGAAGATTGAAAAATCGATTTAAACGTTGGGCCAATACTATTCCTTCTCCCTCAGATCAAAAAACCCAAGCAGCGCGTGAGCTTGAGTCCCATCATGCCTCCTTGGAGAATAAAATCGTGGGCGCAGAGGACTTTCACAATGAAGCTATTTTACAAGCGAATCTCCATAAAGCCTGCAAAATTGAATCTTATTGGTGGAAAATTAAAGCTAGATGCGATTGGTTGGCTGGTGGTGATAAGAATTCGAAGTATTTCCATAAGCAAGTGGCAGCCAGGAACAATTTCAACTGCGTTAAGGAAATCCATTACCAGGAACGCACTATCACCAGCTAGGAAGATATTAAAAAGGAAGCCATTAGACATTTCAGTGGACTCTTCACGGCCCAACCAGTAGTAGAAGACGCTGAAATCATGAGTCTGATTCCCAACTCCATTAAAAACAACGATAATGAGTCTCTCACCTAGGCAATTACACTGGAGGAGATCAAGACTGTCATTGATGGAATGAAGGATGACAGAGCCCCGGGGCCTGACGGGTTTAATGCTACCTTCGTTAAGATTTGCTGGAACATCATTAAGAAAGACCTACTAAAGATGGTCAGGAAGTCCCAGAGCTGCAGTAAAATCGGTGGAAGCACCAACTTTGCATTCCTGGCTTTAATACCCAAAGAGAAGGAGGCCAAATCCTTTGACAGGTTCCGGCCTATCTCTCTGTGCAATATAGGCTATAAAATCATCACTAAGGTAATGGCAGGCAGACTCAAGCATATCCTTCTGAGACTGATCCCTGAGAACCAAGGAGGATTTGTCAAAGGCAGGAAGATCTGGGAAAACATCATCTTAGTCCAAGAGGCTATACACTCCAGTTTGAAGAACGGTGATAAGGGAATGGTGGTCAAAATAGATCTTGCCAACGCCTTCGACAGGGTCAGCCACCCCTTCCTCTTCCAGGTGATGCAGAAACTTGGATTCGCTGATGAATTTATCTCTTGGGTCAGGGCTTGTATCAGCAATCCGTGGATTGCCTCGCTTGTTAACGGTAGAGTTGCCCCCTTCTTCCTTGCTTCAAGAGGCCTGAGGCAAGGATGCCCGCTCTCTCCCCTCCTTTATGCCATACAAGCCTCTGTTCTAAGCTTTCAACTAGAGGCCGCCAGGCATGACCAGGATCTCCCCAGAATCCAAATGGCTAGAGGCATCAAGGATATTAACCATGCGCAATTCACGGATGATACTATTTTACTTGGTGGTGCTAGTACCATTATAGCCCGACGATTCAAGACTGAACTGAATCGTTACCGCCTAGCTTCTGGAGGCCAAGTCAACCTTAGGAAAAGCGAGATCTATGGTTGGAACATCAACCCGAGAGAAATGTTAGATATCTCCTGGATCCTCAACATGGGTGGGGTTACTGCCTGGGAGTCCTTCAACTACCTGGGGGTACCCATCTTCAAAGCTAAGGCTAAGAGCTTGGCCTGGAACCCAGTTGTGGAGAAAATTAAAAACAAAATCCAAGGATGGGGATCAACCTGGTTAAACTTGGCTGGGAAGGTAGTTTTAATCAAGGCAGTCTTGAACAACTACCTGATTTATCAAAGCTCTATCCTTCTGGCTCCGCTCAAAACCATTAATAAAATTGAAGGTCTGATAAGGTCCTTTCTCTGGCAAGGGGGCAGTGCTAGAAGAAGCAAGAAGTTTGTGTTGGTGAGCTGAAGAACTATTAAGCTTCCGAAGTCCGAAGGAGGCCTTCACATCAGAGATCTCAGGACCTAAAATTTGGCTATGGGAGCCAAGTTGATCTGGAATCTGCTAGGCCCCAAGCCCTCCTAGTCCAGTCTAGTTCTGAAAGCAAAGTATTTCAGGGGATCAAGGCTCCGATGTCTTGAAGGTACCCACGTGACCCAGAATGGATCCACCATTTATAAAATCTGTCTTAAGGCGCTGCCTCAGTTCATGGACGGGCTGTACTGGGTCCCAGGCAATGGGAAACTCATCAATCTTTGGAAAGACACAGTCCTAGGTAAGATTCCTCCCCATCTACCTCGCCTGCAGCAAAGGATGGAAGCGCTGGGGATGAAAACAATCTGGGACATTTCCACGTGGGAGAATACAGGGAACCAACGATGGGCTGGCTGGAAATTGCCGGAATTTCTTGATGAGTTTGATGAAGAAAAGTCACAGCTTATCGATCATCTGGCTGGTATAGCCCCAATCTACCAAAACATAAGGGACAAACGTGGATGGGGAGATCATACTGGCAATTACTCCACTTCTGAAGGCTACCATCGATTTTCAGCTAATTTCAACGTCCTTGCCAATCCCAAAGTTTGGATTTATAACTGGAACAACATTTCGCTGCCCAAGATCGATCTCTTTATATGGACGCTTCTGCACGGAAGAATTCTCACTGGAGAGAATTTGGAAAGGAGAGGGATCGATGGGCCTTTTAGATGCCCCTTATGTGCAGCCGATGGAGAAACTACAACCCACCTGTTCCTAAAGTGCTCATATGCCAATTCAGTATGGACGGACGCGCTGGAACACTAGGGAGGAATAAAGAGAATGCCGGTAAGTATCCATGACTGTTTTTACAATTGGGAAATTTTTTACTAAGGTGAGCTATCCGAGAAGAGGGGTGTGAGAGCCTGCTAGCTAAAAATTCCAAAAATTATTTGCTGGTGTTTATGGAATGAAAGGAACTACAGGATATTTCAGGGGAAAAATCAGCCCACGTGGAAAACAGCCATCAAAGATCAAGCTTTGATCATGGAGGTTATAAGTATCTCAAAGATCCCCAGCAATAAAGGCTCTCTAACGGACAAAGAAAAAGAGTGGATGCAGAGTCTCAAGCCTCTTGCTGATAAAATTGTTGATGCCAAGAAATTGGAGGAGTGGGAGATTAGGATGGATAATTCTCAATTTGGCAATTGGCTAAAAGAGAGAAACAAATTTAAGCTCTTTTTTGACGGGGCTTCCAAAGGGAACCCAGGAAAGGACGGGGGTGGTGGAGTCATCATCAATCCAGATGGGGAAGTCGAGGTGGAATATAGCTGGAATATTGGTTATGAAACTAATAATATGGCTGAGGCCTATGGGTTATGGCAAGGCCTAAAGCAACTACTAGTTAAAAAGGTGGATGAGGTCATGATTTTCGGGGACTCCAGGATTATCATCCAGGCAATGAATGGTGGTAGGAAAACTGATAACATTAGGATAGATAGATTGACAAGAAGAATTAGGTCCATTACCAAGCTGTTTAGAAATGTTTGCTTCTATCACATTCTTAGGGGTATTGATGCTTTGGCGGACAACGCAGCCAATAAAGCCATAGATGCGGACCTAAATGGCCTAATTGTTAATTCGGTTGTTACAAGTGACATTCCTCCTTAGCTCCTCGGATGGTCATTGACTGATTGTAGTGGTTCCTAGGTGATAATTGTCTTGTGCCTTTCTACAGCGGCCAATTGCTGTTTTTTAATAAAATCCATAACCGTTCCTGTTAAAAAAAAAAAAATGACCTCAGCAGAGAAACTGCTGACAAGGAACAAGATACTCCCAACAACCGAATTTCTCTCCTCCCTTTAGGCAGTTAACCCTCAAATCTAGGGAGGAATATCTGTGCTTACAATTAAATTTACAATAAGCTCGTTGAGACCTACGACAATAGCTTTATTGGCTGCCAGGTCCGCCAGTACATTAAGTTCCCTAAGAATATGATAAAATTTAATACTCTTGAACAATTTGGCCTTGGACCTTATTCTATTAATCAGCCTTGCATTTCGCTCATTCTTTCCTCTACATCCTCCATTCAACGCTTGAATGATTAACCTGGAATCTCCAAATACCATTACCTCGTCCACTCCATTCTTCCGCAGTAGCTTGAGACCTTGCTAGAGCCCATAAGCTTCTGCCATATTGTTGGAATCATATCCAATATTCCAGTAGTATTCTGTCTCAACTTTCCCTCCAAGGTTAATGACAACTCCTCCACCTCTCGCTCTCCCCGGGTTCCCTTTAGAGGCCCCATCAAAGAACAATTTAAAAATCTTCCTTTCTTGTAGCCAGTTCTCAAACTGAGATTTGTCCATCCAAACCTCCCAGTCTTCCAATTTTATAACATCAATGCTATTTATAGCATGAATACTAAGTTTTTGCATCCACTTCTTTTCTCTGTCTGTCAGTTCTTCTTTATTATTGGAATTTTTGAAATGCTTACTACCTCACCGAGTAAGGCATTAATTTTGGCAGCAGTCTTCCACGTTGGCTGGCTTTTGTTTTGAAAGACTCTATGATTTCTTTCTATCCAAATGCACCAGCATATAAGTTTTGGAAGTTTCATCCAGCATGTTGTTAATCCTTTTTTCTGAGCAAGCTCTCCTTGATACATTTTATTCCAATTAAAAAAACAGTCCTGGATATTTTCAGGCCATTGAATCCCTTCTCCCCCACACTCTGTCACTTCCTCCCAGACTGAGATGGAGTAAGGACATCTTAGGAAAAGATGATTGATATTTTCAGTTGCTTCAACACAGAGAGGGCATCGGAATGGCCCCACGAACCCCCTTTTCTCCAAGTTCTTGTTGGTTAACACTCTCCTGTGCATCAATGTCCAATTAAACATCTCAATTTTAGGCAAAGTTCTGCAATTCCACAAATATTTCTAGACTGTAATATTTGAAGGCACGTTGTAATTCTTTGCCAAGCTTTGGTAACCCTTAGCCACCATGTAGCTGCCACTGGTTCTTCCCCAATCGCGTCTGTCCTTCTTAAACTTTCCCACTGGAGCTAACCCGGCCAAATGAGTGAGAAGCAAATTTTTTTCATGTTCTAAATCTTTTGGACAGTTCGGTAAGGCCCATCCGGTCCACCAATTAGGGAGTTCCGGTTCCCATTCAGATATATCCCAAATTGTATTATAACCCAGTGCATTCATCCAATTGTGTAGTTAAGGGAGATAAGGGGGAGACTTCCCATGGATCACGTCCTGCCAGATATTGATCATTTTCCCGTTGCCCGGAATCCAGAACAGTTTCTCAATGAACTGAGGCAGCGATTTTTTGCAAAGGTTGAATATAGACGTTCCATTCTTTTTCACATTGTCCCCTTCTAGACATCTGAGCCTCGTCTCGGGGAAATATTTATTTTTGAGCACACGTCTACACCAGGAAGGTTTTGAGTCTATCACGTTCCAGAGCAATTTGGCTCCCATGGCCTGATTTTGAATTCTTAGATCTCTAATTTCTAGCCCGCCCTCTTGTCTAGGTAGCTTGATTGTTTTCCAGCTAACCAGGGCAAACTTTTTGCCTCCGTCATTATTCCCACCTTGCCATAGGAATGATCTTACTAAGCCTTCAATCTGGTTTATGACTTTGATCGGTGCAAGAAGAAGGGAGCATTGGTAGAGCAGGAAGCTGTTTAGAACAACTTTTATTAACACTACCTTCCTAGCCAGATTTAACCAGGCATTCCCCCATCCCGAGATTTTCTTTTTTATTTTATCCATAATAGGGCTCCAGGCTAAGCTTTTGGGTTTGAATTTGAAGATAGGCCCCCCTAGATAAGTGAAGGAATCCCAGCTAACAACTCCATCCATGTTTAGAACCCGGGAGATAGTTAACATTTCCCTAGGATTTATATTCCATCCAAAAATCTGACTCTTCCTAAGATTGATTTTGCTTTCGGAGGCTTGGCATTAATGATTCAGTTCCAGCTTGAGTCGGCTAGCTATAATCGGACTAGCTCCTCTGAGCAAGATAGTGTCATTCGTGAATTGTGCATGGTTGATATCCTTAGTCCCTCTAGCCGTCCTAATGCCCGTTAGTTTTTGATCTTGCCTGGCATGTTCTAGCTGAAAACTTAGTACCGATGCCTAGATGGCATAGAGCAGAGGAAAGAGCGGGCATCCTTGCCTCAGACCTCTCGAAGCTTGGAAGAAGGGGGTAGCTCTTCCATTGATAAGTGAAGCTATCCACGGCTTGCTGATACAGGCCTTGACCCAAGAGACCAATTCAGGGGCGAATTTGAACCTTAGCATTACTTGATAGAGGAATGGGTGGTTGACTCTATCGAAAGCGTTAGCTAAATCAAGTTTTACCACCATTCCTTTGTCTTCGTTCTTTAGACTAGAGTGAATAACCTCTTGTACTAGAATGATATTGTCCCATATCTTCCTTCCTTTGACGAAGCCACCTTGATTCTCCGGGATAATGAAAGGCATAATATGTTTTAACCTGGTGGCCATAATTTTAGTAATTATTTTGTATCTAATATTGCATAGGGATATTGGCTAGAACATGTCAAAGGATTTAGCATCCTTCTCTTTGGGGATCATAGCCAAAAAAGCTGAGTTCGTGCTGCCCCTGATATTGCCACACCTCTGAGATTTGCAGACCATTTTGAGTAAATATTTTTTTATGATCTCCCAACAGATTTTGATGAAATTGACGTTGTACCCATCTGGGCCCGGGGCTCTATCTTCCTCCATACTGTCGACTGCCTTCTTAATTTCATCCAACGTAATTAACTCTTTCAACTTTTTATTATAGTTATTTTTTACAATTCTGGGAATGAGACTCATCAGCTCAACGTCATTAGAGATTGGCTGGTCTGTGAACAAATCGCTGAAGTGCCTGGTTGCTTCAGATTTTATATCTTCGAAATTGCTGATTACTCTGTCATGTGTTTGGATCTCGAGCACACAGTTATGGTTGTTCCTAGCCTCTGCCTGTTTGTGGAAGAAGTCAGGGTTCCTATCACCATCAATGAGCCACTTGCATTTAGATTTTTGTCTCCACCACTCAAATTCTTGTCTGCAAGTAGCGTGGAGGTCCAATTGTAACTTATTCTCCTTCTGGACGTCATCGTGATTCACACTTCTGTCCTCCATGCCGGCCTGATGGGTTTCCAACGCTAGTGCAGCTTGGATTTTGTTGAAATTTGGGTTTGGGATCGCTTTAGCCTAGCTCTTGAGAGCTTTCTTGAGCCGTCTCAATTTCTCCTCCTAGACATAGAAAGGCGACCTTGTAACTGGATGAGACCAAGATTCAGCCACGATTTTTAAAAACTCAGCTTGCTTAGTCCACGTAGGATTAAATCTGAATGGGATTGGTCCCAGGTTCTTTTCATTCACCAACTCAAGGAGGATAGGCTTGTGATCCGATCCTCCGAATGACAGAATTTTAGAAGACAAATTTAGGCCCATCAGGAGAAAGGTGTCCTGGATCAGGAATCGATCGAGTCTGGTAGCAATGTGGCTAGGTCCGATCCTCCTATTATTCCATTTATATTTTCCAGACGTGGGCTTTACATCCATGAGGTCCTAGTCCAAAATAGTCTCATCAACAATTTCTCTGATGGGGTCTTTGACCAGTGAGCCCCCTCTTTTTCATCTGGGTTGAGGATGACATTCATGTCCCCTGCTAGAATTACATTTCCTTGCAAGTTAATCCTTTCCTCCCGGAGGAGGTTCCAACAGATTTTTTTTTTTTCAGCGTAAGAATTAGGTGCATAAATATTGAAAATTCTTACCAGAGTGTTGTTGTCTATTTGCCTTAGCAGGGTGAGGATCCAGTGAGGGCTTTTCTTGATGTCAATAGCCTCATATTCCTGGTATCCCACAGTGTTCCAATGCCTCCAGAGGCTCCCCTTGAGCTTATGGCAACGCTGCCCTTTTTTTTTTCCAAAATTTTTTACTTACATGGAGGAATGCAGCTTCCTCCATCTTGGTTTCCTGGATCAGAAAGATGTCCAGTTGATGAAGAGAAGTTGGATCTAACATAGCTTCTTCCTTGATATTACTACCGAGACCTATGCAATTCCAGGATAGTACCTTCATTACTTACTTTTGGAGGTGGTAGGCATCCCTTTAGGGCATGCCCATGCTGGCGGGTGTTTCTTGTGTTTTTCAGCAGCTTTTCCAAGGTTAACTGGGAACCTTGCAACTTATCCTTGTAGGTGGCTTGTTCCCTTACTTCTTTCTTGGATTTCCTTCCTTTGGTTTTAGTCAATCTTGGAGTAGTGAGTTCAATTTCCCCTTCCTCCTCCTCTTCTTCTTCCGTTTCAGATTCTTCCTCAGTATTCTCCCGTCTTTCCTCTTCTTCTGTCATTGCTGTTCCTTCTTCTTGCTCTTTCGCTTAATCTGAAGGGGCTGCTTCCAAATCCTTACTATTTTCATTACTAGATTTCTCTTCTGCTTCATTGAAGTCATCCCTTATTTCAATAGTTTCTTTGATCAGTGAGGTTGCCTGAGTTCTTTCTAGTGTGATGGCTCTTGCTTCTTTATTCCGCTCGCCCTTCTTTAGATTCACTCCGACTTGGTTTTTAGGCATAGATCTATTCACCTTATGCCATCCTTCCACCTTATCGTGCTGGATCTCGGATTTTTTAGGGCAGTTGCGCATGAAATGCCCGTATTCATGGCATCCTTTGCATTTGAAGGGGAGCTGTTCGTAGTCAAGTTTTTGGAAATGAGACCATTTTCCCACAGTTAGTTTGATAGCTTCTGGCAGTCCAGCTTCAAGATCGACCTCAACGTAGATTCGGGCACAAGCATATTGGTCCTTTGGGCTGGCCATGTCAATGTAGTTCCCCAGGGCGTTCCCGATAGCATGGAGAGATTTAGGGTTCTAGCAGTGCATAGGGAGATTTGGGAGTCTGACCCAGACTGGTACAACTTTGGGGGTGTCGGCTTCAGGGTCGAAGTCCGGGGTCCACCCGTTAAGATAGAGATCTTGTGGTCCCATGAAGTAGGGCCTGTTCCTGCAAATTAATTCTTTATCTTCCTTGGATTCGAAGTCGAACAAGAAGTAGCCCCTTCTGACGGAGTAGGACGCAACATTTTTGGAGATTAGTGGCCTCCAGTTTCTTTGAACCCAGCTATCAGTAGTTTTTGGTGAGGGCCAGAGCCCAGAGAATTGCCTGATCAGTGCTCAGTCTTCCAGTGAGAGGGCTACTTGAATGGTTTCTTCCGGGGGGAGGGCAACTTCTGGCACATCTTCAATTCGTTTAACAAATTTTGGGGGTACTCCTCGACTAGACCTCTTATTTTGAGTGGCGATTAACCGATCGAAGGCATCCGATCGGAGATCTGGCAGCGAACCACCGCCTAGCTCAGTCACCATCGAGCTACCCCTCTAGAGATCCTATCCAGCCACTCAGTACATGAGTCCAGGGAGAGGATAGAGGCCTTAGTTTCAGCAATCGAATCCAACAGCTCAGAAGCAAGAAATGGAGAGCACCGGCCCAGATAGGGGCTGCCAGATGCACCAGTTCAGCACCTTGGATGGTCAATGAGGGCCCTTCCTCGTGAGCAAGCTGCGATCTCGCCCTCAAGCTTGCATGCAACGCTCATCCTCGCATGCAACGCTCCCACGCTCTTCTCGATGGAGTAAAACCCTATTTTTCATTCCAAAAGACCATCAAATTTTTAACCAATAATTAAAAGTCCAAAAAGTAACATATTAAAATTAAAATTTAAAATATAAATTATTAATAAACTAAAAAAACATTTTGAAATTTAAAATATAAATTATTAATAAGCTAAAAGAAATAATATTTTGAATTTAAAAAAATTGTTTTTTTCAATTTGGAAATTTTTATTTTAAAATAAAATTGTTCTATCATAATAAATAATTTTGTTATTTTTATAAATTTAATAAAATTATTTATATTTAAATTATTGTTATTAATTGTTTTACAATGTCAATCCAATAGTATTCGAGTTAAGTATTTTACTCTTAAGAAATTAAATAATATTTTAAAATTAGTAAATATTTCAATAACAAAGTCTTTAATTTTTGTTATAAGATTTAATAATGTTAAACACGTCATCAAACTAATTAAAAAGAACTACTACTTCTACATATAAAATGACGAGGATTAACATCTTCGCCATAACCAAGGTCTAACAACTTCACAACTCAGCTCAGCGAAACTCCTTTGTAGAATTCATAAGAAGAGCGCCAACACTCTCTTAGAATTTGGATTCACACATTATATTTAAAACGAACTCTTCTTCGAGAGGTGTTATAACGCTGAAGCCCAAGGATTTTGCCACGATTGGATGCCCAGGTTGTCTAGGCTTCAAAATCAGGCGGCGGCGTCTTCTACACACCAAAATTAAATGCCAGAGCACTGTTAGCGGGGCTTTTACAGCACATGCTGTAGGGGTTAAGCTAACACTGAACTTCAAATCAAACAGGTAAGTTGAGTGGTCTTCTTTCTTTTATATTTCGCATCATCCTCTGTTTCTTCAACGTTCTTCAAAATGAGTCAAATATGTAAACTTTTGCTGAAAATTTTCCCCTCGGCACATTCCGCGTCTTAAGAATTAACATCTCTTTAGTCACTGCCCTCACATTCGAGCTGGCAGACCTTATCAAGCTATTATATCTGTATTTACCCAGCACCCATCACAACAGATCAACAATTCCCTACACTTAGACAGGACCATGAGAGAACAACTTGCTGAAGCCTATCTTCTGTATGTTTTCTTACTGTAAGAGAATATCACTCTCTGTATCTCCAGACAATTTGTCCCACTGATCTTGCCAGCGATTTTATCATAACTACCGTTCTCCTCTTTCATAGCCAATACCTTGTGTCACTTCCCATACCTTTTTATATGAATATGTTATAGCTCTTCCACATTACCGATACCCCTATCATATTCCGAGGGTCTTCCCAAGAGTATGTGGTACGCATTTGTGAGAAAGTCATTACACCACCTCTCGTTCAAATAGAAAATCACGCTAGAAGAAGCCAGGCATTGGTGTGCTACCTAAATATTAGGACCATCTGTCATCCAACCGTAAGGTTTTAGGAGACTTCTTTGTTAAATTAAAATGGGACACTACAAAATTGCTATCCAAATTTGCATTGGCACAAGGATTAATAGCAATGGAGAATTCCTTAATTTGTACCTTATACTTTATGTGAATACATACTTTCTTTGCCACAACTCTTATTTCTTCTGTTGTTTGTAAGCCATCTTTTGAGTCATCCAAAACTCTATTCTTGGTTACATGCTCTTCCTCTTCAAGTTGTCTTAAGTCTTGCTCACTCAACAAGGCATGGAATGCAAGCTAATAAGCCTTTATTGCAAGCCTCAACACAAGAGGAGCTTATGTGGAGCATGTCTTAGCTCACCAAAATAGTATTTTTCTATTCACATTGGTTCATTTATTTATAGTACAGTAAGTAATTGACTGTCACAATAATTTTAACATGCTTATGAACTGAGGATGATGACTTTATTTGTATCTGTGGTCCAATACGACTTTACAAACATCATATTGATATTATTCTATGTTAGTCCCCATCAATACCTCCCAAGCAAGAAGCATTTGTTAATATTGCATCTAATCTTCCATTAATGATGAAAATAACATTGTTGCTTTTGAGAAGATGGTTGTTTTCATCACTGCAAAAGTGAGAAAAACACTTATGATTCTTGAGCATCCAGATATAAATAATAAATATAATAGAAGGATGAGACATCAAAAGCCAAAATTTCAAAATATGGCTCAAACTTAAGAATTGTCTTCAACTAATAATAATAATAATCTATTTTTAAGGTCACCGCCAAGCGAGACACCAATTTGGTGTATGAGACCCCCTTGTTTGTGAACAAGGGACCCTCCTCTGCGTAGTGATTTAACTGCTAAAGTCTACAGAGGTGTACATACACTACCCCCCTCTGCGTAGTGATTTAATTGCTAAAGTCTACAGAGGTGTACATACACTACCCCCCTCTGGATTTGAACCTGTGACCTCCTAAAAAGAAACACATGCTCTTAACCATTAGGCCCACTACAAATGCTTCATGATATCAAATGGATTTCATTAAGTCTCAACAAAAATATTATAAATAAGATTTATATGAAAATAGTAAGAAGACCATAATTGTTAGCACAAGTCTCTATAACATGTTGGAGAGGACAGGGGTGTTAGGTGCAAAGGGATTATAATTGATCCCGATGGACAGCTAGAAACTACATTTGCATGGGGAATAGGAATCACGTCCAACAATGAGGTGGAATCTCTAGAAGAAATCTGTTGGGGCGCATACTCCATAGGGGGTAACTCTGCGGTTAATTTGTAAGCGGAGCGTTGGGTCAAAATAGTCTTAGGGGTGTCAGGGTAAGTCAAAACCCTCTCTTTTTGTAATAAACCCATGGTTTAAATTC
>LPNX010865976.1:1348-12264 GCA_001517045.1 Pseudotsuga menziesii
AGGATAGGATAAAAAAAAATCTTGTCTTGGGCAACCTTCAACTTTTTTCGCACCTGCTTCACGGTTAGTTCCATATCCTTTAACAATTCAGGTACTAACATTGANGATAGGATAAAAAAAAATCTTGTCTTGGGCAACCTTCAACTTTTTTCGCACCTGCTTCACGGTTAGTTCCATATCCTTTAACAATTCAGGTACTAACATTGACCTATCAACTGGAATGATCCAAGAAATTGGAGTATTACATTTGCGTTCATACATGATTTCAAAAGGACCCATACCTGGTGATGCTTGAACATTATTATTGTAAGCAAATTCGAGTAAGTGTAAGTAGTCTTCCCATTTACCTCGCTTGTCCATTACATAGCATGTCCTCTCAGACTTGGTTTACTCTTTCAGTATTCCCATCCATTTGCAGATGACAGATAGTACTGAAGTGCAACTAAGTTTCTAATCCTTTAAACAAATCCTTTTATAAATTTCATGTAAATCTTTCATCTCTATATTAGATTATTACCTTTGGTATACCATGTAATGTGAAAATATCTTTCATAAAAATATTTTCAATGTGAACAACCTTATAAGTATATTTTAAAGGAATAAAGTTGGCCGCTCAACTATGACCATACTTCAATCATGTTGCCTGAAATTTTAGGTTGACCTATTATAAAATCCATGCTAATTATTTTCCACTTCCATTTTGGAATGGGTAGTGGTTGCAATAACACTGTAGGATGTTGGTGTTATTCCTTTACATTTTGGCATTCGATGCAGCGAGCTAAGTATTCCTGCCACCTCTTTATTCATTTTAGGCCAAAATAAGTCCTTTCTGATCATGGTATCTTTTGGTATCCATAATGTCCTGAATAAAGTCATTTATGTAACTCATTCATGTCTGTTAATTCGATTTTTGTTGTATTTGATATGTACAACATGTTTGTATGCAACACTAATCTTCTTTTATTTAGGTTAAAATCTATTATTATTTGGCTATTTTCATTTCCAGTAGTCTATTCTTTTAGATTTTGGTATTCTTTATCAGAATTTTCTGCATTTAAGATCTAATTTTCCAGATTTGATTTGTAACTACAGCTTGCAAAAAGTAAGTTTGTGTGACGACTCAAAGCATTTGCCACTTTGTTTCTTTTCCATTATGTTTTTTATTTTGAATGTGTATTCTCTTAAGAAATACAACCACCTGTATTGTCTAGTATTTAGATTTTCTTAGTGAAATAAATATTTGAAACTTATGTTCTCTAACATAAACAAAAAATTTCTTTGGATTAGGTATTGTCACCATATCTTTAAAGCATTTAGAATTGCAGCAAGTTCTAAGTTGTACGGAGTGTAATTATTTTCATGCTCTTTTAATTTTCTAGATTCATAAGCCGTGACATGATTTTCTTGTATTAACCCTATGGCTAAGCCTTCCGTACAAGCATCGGTACATACAAAAATGTCCTTAAAAGGATGAAGAATTTTCAGGATGGGGGTGGTAGTCACACAAATGTTTTAATTTATTAAAACTTTTCATACACTTTTCAGTCCACTCATACTTTTTACCTTTCGTCTACAGTGAAGTTACGGGGTAGGCTATCTTAGAAAATCCTTTTATGAACATTCAATAATATCGGTAATCCCCCTGAATGATCTTATGTCTGTTACAATTTTAGAAATGGCCACTAAGTGATAGCCTTAATTTTGTTGTGGTCGACAGAGATTCCATCCATTCAGTGATAGCCTTAATTTTGTTGTGGTCGACAGTGATAGCCTTAAGTTTTTTCTAATGTACTTATTTTCTTGTAAAGCATATACCTGCCTTACAAAAACTTTCTTAGGTATGCCTTGATTATTTACTTGATTCCCTTAGCTATATGTACACAATATTGACTTGTGTAAGCAATCGAACATGACATAGTGTAGTCCCAATGCGTCCATGCTGATAAGTACATCATACAACCCTAAGGGTAGTATGTTCACATTTACTCTAGTAGGAAAATCATTCAAGTTTACCTCACAATCTTTAACTATTTTTGAAACTGTATGTTTCATACATGTGGCTAATTGC
This sequence comes from Pseudotsuga menziesii, assembly GCA_001517045.1. Classification (NCBI taxonomy): domain Eukaryota; kingdom Viridiplantae; phylum Streptophyta; class Pinopsida; order Pinales; family Pinaceae; genus Pseudotsuga; species Pseudotsuga menziesii. The sequence goes on from LPNX010865976.1 coordinate 3,417, forward strand.
ACCAGCCAAGGTTTATCATGTTTAAATTTTCCTAGTTTACATACACCAACAATTTCAGGCGATACATAGCTATGTAAAGCACCGGGGTCAATTAACATTGAAATAGAGGTGTTTAAGATATTACCTTCTATCTCAACCATGGTAGCCTAATGGTCTTCCTGTCAGCCATCCAGGGCTGCATAAATCCGTGGTGTTCCAACTACGTCCTCTACCATTAGTTCTTCATGTAAGTTGTACAAGACCCCATTGGTCTTACTCTTACAGTCTTGGGTGTAATGAGGTCATTTTCTAGCATTTATTTTTCATTGGGGAAACATTGGTGTCATGTCCCCGTGCCTTCGACCGGTAAAGAGGGCGCGACCACAAGCTTAAAACACCCAGGCTAAGAGCCCCATGAGCATGTATAGGCTTAAAAATTCATAAACAGAATGCTTAAACATACACACATGAACATTTATCATGCACAGATGCAATCATCTATCATACATAGTGGAAACATCATACATTTAAGCCAACATTCATTGAACATGTTCATTTCATATTCGTTAACAGACATTACAGTTGCAGAAGTAAAATGGACAGATTACTTATCTTATGAAGAACTTGATCCACAACTAGCTACGTCACTGCAATGTTCCACCCAACCATAGGCCAGTGTGCTCCTTAATCTCTCAGCAACGCTGCCAGCCCCAAGCTGGGCATGATTCTCCAAGGAATAAGGGAACAACAAACTTATACATAGCCAAGGATGCCCAAAACACACAGCCAAGCCAACAGAGTTGGGTTTATCAGGCCATTAAGGAGCTGGAGAAGGCAATTGCTAAGCTGGTGAGCTCATTACAGAGCCAAGAACACCTACACCAGAACTAGCCTAACCTCTAAGACACCCATCCACACCCAACACAAGGAATTAGTGCCTTCTCTGCTACACAGTCCCTGAGGCCCTGCATTCCCTTCCAGTGCTATTCAGGGGTGATGGAGAAGAAGGCCAGCCCTCTAGCTCTGTCTGTGTGGTTTCCAGCCACCAGGTTTATCAAGCAAAACTAAGCCCACATCCTTTCTCCCAACACAGTCCGAAGACCAACCATTTCACTCCAGCAATTAATTTATCTATTACGGCTTAAACAGGGGAAAATGACTTCAAGACAGATTTCAACAGGCCACTGAGCATATTAGTGCACACAATTCACAACATGGGGAAAATCCATAGTCCCAGAACATCTCAGCATGCTCTGTGTGTGAAAAGAACAGACTCCCGCCCCCAAAATATAAAGAAAACCACAACATTCACAATGCAAGAGAGAGACCACAACTACATAGCAAATCGTGGATGAATGGCGGCCACTGTAATCTCACAGGAAGAGCCACGGTTCAGAGTTCAACCTTAAAGCAACGGGAAAACAGTTACATGACCATACCCTTCCATGAGACAGCTGAAAACGTGAATGGCCCTTCACAGCAATTCATGGGTGAGAGAGAACGGCGCTCAGCTCGCTGCTTCAGTCGAAAAACCAGGAAAATTCCTGTGTGTGAGAATGGTGGTCAGACAATTGTTCTTCGTGAGGATGAACAGACAACCCCAGGACGCGAATTGCAAGTTCCTCCGCGTTTAGCAACTCGTGGAGAGAGAAAAAATGTCTGCATGAGTGAAGTGTGCGTGAAGGTTTTTCCTTCCATTCTGAAGTCAACTGCTGTGGGTGGAGTGTGCATGGAGGCAAGGACTGACAGTCCTGCCACCCCACTCCCAAAATAATTAATTGCCATAACTTCCCTTAGCTACCAGCAGAAATTATTAACTAAAGTGGTTGGAATAAGACAAAGGAAGAAGACACATGGGTTTTTCCCCTTTTGGCTCAAGATTGACAATTCCCCCCTTACCTCCTTATCCTTGGGAAAATAATGCCCCATTTGATTTAGTTGCCGCGACTGTAGCTGGTTGCGTTCATTTTAATTAATTATGATGCATATTTACATGATGGAAAACATAGTGTATGCCTTATGCCCCGATATACCATCGGTGACAAATTCAAATCCAAAACGTAACATAATCGATCAATGGTGGGGCCTTGACATTTATCTCCACACCATTATCATTTACAATATATACATCACATACTTTTAATGCAACAGGGTCAAAACCGGGACATTACAATTGGCTCCCCCATTTGTTGTAGGTTTGTTGGTATTTGGAGCCGGTACACATGGTTTTGTACATGTTTTGTTGAAGTTCTTGTTAGCTAGAAAATTGTTGTTCTATTTTATGTATGATGGTGGGTTAAAAACTGGTTTGCGGTTGTCTGAGAAGGTCCTATACATGTCTCTGCTTATGTTCATGTTCTCTTTCCTCGGTGGTGCATGCTCATAGAAAAGACTATATTTGTGTAAGGTGGTGTCAAATGTTTTAGGAATGTCAAATTCAATCCTCTCTCGAAATTTTGGAGGAATACATCCTAAAAAGTGTTTTATTTTCACTTTCTGATCAATGATGTATGGTACATAATGCAACAGATCAAGAAATCGGTTAATAAAGAATCCATAGTCATGGATCCCATATGTAACTCGTGAAACTCTTTCAATATTTTCTCGAAGAAAATTTTCTACATGTATTTCTCTTGAAAAATATTGTGAAATTTAGTCCACCATACTTCTCTTAAGTCATCCTTCTTGGTATGTTTCAAGTATCTCCACCATCTAGATGCTTTTCAATTTAAGTTATAGATGGCTATACGAGCTTTCATTTCGCTATAGTAGTTATGAACTCAGAAATATTTGCTCATACCTAAAACTCATTCCTCGGATTTCTCCCCTATGTTCATCTCTCCTTCATAGGTTGGGGATTTAGTTTTTGGAAACTCTCCTTGAATATTGTCATCATTTCTCAATTTCTTTCTCCATGGAGAAAGAGAATCACCACTAGAAAGACTGTAATAATCTCCTTTTGGAGGTTCAAGGGTATGTTCTTGTTTTCCTTCTTCTCTCAAGCTGCTTTCTCGTTTATGATAAAATTCTTTCTTGAACCTGTTTTTGGAATGAGTGGGTTTTCGCTGCAGCTTCCTCCCGTCATGTTTCACAACAAAGGCTTCATTAATTACTTGTTGTTCCTTTATTTCATTCAGATTATCATCTCTAAAACTATGAAAGTATACTCGGATACTTTGTATGGTTTTCATTATATCAGAACTTAGTTCCACTACCAGTTATGCTTCCTGTGTGGGGGTATTCATTTTTCCTTGTTGTCTGTTGTCCTCTTAAGTGTTCATGATCTGAATTGTTCTTTTAAAATCATGAAATTGCAAATTTTAAATATTAGGAAATATTTTTGTTAGTTAACAAAATGTAAAAACATATTTATTTTCCTTGCAAAGAATGTCTCGTACGCCCATTTGGACTCTTAGTGTTGAAATTGGGCTCTCATACCACTTGTAATGTATCCAAAATTTGAAAAAAAAATATTAGGCTAGTCATTCACTTCCTGAACTAGACATTAACTCAACTTATGCGGAATGTGTTATGTTTGTTTCTATGCATAGTATTGTTGTAATCCTTTCTTACTTCCATCTCTATGTTTTCCCGATGTTGTTATTAGTGAAATGTTGTGGTTTCATTATGTCGTTTAATATCTAAATGGATAGTTATGTATTTATATATATCTATGTTGTTTCGAGTCCTTACTTATCGGTTGTAAAGATTGATTACTTTTTATGAATAAATCTGATTTAACTTGTATTTGTCAAGGGGTGGAGTGGCAGGACTTGTTTCCCTTATAAACACCTAAAAATGTAACTGTTTCTACTTGTTGCTACAAGGCTTACTTAGGTTTTTTTGGAACTATTGCACTTCTTTCTGTGTCGCTTGCAGGTGCACTTGACGATGAAAAACTGACTATCATGGTGACCTAAAGGCATATTGTCTATACTATTTGGATGGCGAATAAACTTTTAGACCTGTCCTAGTGATACTATTACAAATGCTAGTTGACATTTATGCAAAGTTGGGTGTTTACTAGCCTATGTTGTACTGGTCATTATCATTGTTTTTGTGGTCTTGTGACCTTGATTTAGTTACTCATGTAGTTTAATATTTTCATGGTGTATGTGATAATGTACATGGATTATCATTTTATAACATTGTCCTTCACTTGTTTAAAGTCCTTGTGTACATGTTTTAAGACATATCACTAGCCATTCATGGCATATTACATATGCCATCAACTATGGCTATACCATATGTATTCGATATGCGTGTTGGGGGTTTAAACGTTGTTGTGCATTGGAAGGTGGCACAAACTATACACTAGGTTTTTATTTGTGGTAATACGGGCCAGGGTGGCAAATCAAATGCGCATGGGAAATCGTGGGTCTCAATATTAGGTCTTGGACTAGCACAATGGCTTGTTTCATTTATAAAAGGGATTCCTGAGCTCTTCCTCTCATCTTATCTATGGCGTGGATCTTTGGGGGTCAACTACGTTGGTAGGTATGACTTCCACTCTATTTTAGCAACATTGTGTTGTTGTTCAGTTTGGTGTTTACAACATACTTCTCATCATATCTTGGTTTTGTTTGAAGGTTGTAAGGTCTCGACAGCGTGGGTCATGGGTTGCCTTGTTGGTCGACATAATACCCATTACATGTAATCCCTTCTTGTAACCAATCGAAACTTGCTCCTTCTCTTCTATGGATTTCGTGACAAACCATGAATATTGTGGTTGGTTGAATTGCTTAGTATAGGTTTTATTTCAATGGTTGTGATTTGGAAAGGGACTATCTGCAAAAAATGATGTAAAGCATTTGGGGATACGTTTAAGACTTGGGGTTTTTGTTTCGGTTTTAGCACCCTCGGGATGTGACTAGTGTATTTTGATTCTATAATTTTATTACTCTGTCAGTATCATTGCCATGGTGAATGCTTGCAAGATCTATGATTTTTGAATATGTTTTATGTTTTGTTAAATGGAAACAACACCAATTTTTGCAATGGTTCCATGCCTTGGATACACGACTGTGAAAATTCTTCTTTTGGTTTATAAATATTATTGTACAACATTTACATACTGGGTGTATAATGGTTATGATTCTTGGTTTCAGGTGATACTTCGTATCTATGTATATTTGTAATTCTTGTTTAATTCTTTATACGAACTATTAATAGTGTTAGTTTGTCCTTTGGAGCCATGCCATAGATGGAAATGACGTTCCCGCCATTAGAGTTGTGACTATGTAATGGATGAATGAAATATCTTTTTTATAGTTTAATTTGTAGTTGTAGTTCTTACTTCTATATTTAAATGTAAGAGTTCATGATTGTGGGTTTATCCCTTCAAATGACTATCATTGCTAATTGTTTAGCGATTACGGGGTTGTAGTGGGTTATGATATTTTTTTAACATTTTGCAAACCAACGGCCGTGAGCCATTAGTTAGTTAGAGAGTGTAAATAATTGGGGTTTTAAACTTTGTGTAGAGATATGTGGAAATGTTTTATGTCCTGTGAATGTGAATTCAATAGCGTGGTATGTATAGTTGATAGATCAAATGTTACAACGTTTGGTAGGATAATAGAGAATCCTACAAGATTCGATATGGTGACTTTTAATTTATTATGTGAACACCATAGGATTCGATCTTGGGTCACGATAGTTGTAAATGATGGTTATTGGAAAGGATTGTTTGGGCATTCACGCCCACATAAATCTATCCTGCAACCTCTGTTTACTTAGGCTATGCTTTACTGATTTCTATGCAAAACATTTTATGGTTGATTTATTATGTTCAAATTTTCCTCATGATCCATGATTTGGATAAATGTATTCTGCATATTACATATGTGGTTTGGTTACTATGAATGAGATTGTTTGTGTTTAGGATTGTTTATTTATATCATGAACTTTAGACCATTAGACGGTCTTGATATCTTGACTGTATGTTTGATTTATGGATTACTTTTAATAATGAGAAATTGTTTGTTCTTTATAATATGTATCATACTGTGAGAGGTCTTCTGATGGTTTAGTTTGGCATTCATAGCTTTATTACTTCTGTTATGGCTCTGTTTAAATATATTTTCTAAGTTAATGTATTTCATAAATTATGTTTAAAGAGTTATATTTAGAGCTTATGCTAATGTTATAGGTGCTAGTTGGTCTCTTTATATTAAATATAGGTATGCCGACAACATGAAATATGCCGGTAGAATATATATATAACATAAAATATCCTATACAGGAAATAAATTGCAGGCATAGATTTAGAAGTAAATCATAAACCCTTAAGTTATAGAGCAAAAAATAACTATGAGAAGTAAAATATGGAACAACATCCTTAAATACTTAGCTGGAAAATGTACTAGACAATGAAGGGATAAAATCAAGAACCTCATACCTGCAAGGTGATGCTATTTCAATGGGAGAAAACGTGCGCACTCAATTAAAAAGCATTAACAAATTGACGGAGATATCTGACCTCTATATAGATAACAAAATCACTTGGAAACTACCACGTTCCACCCATCCATGACCCTAAACTATTCTTGGTTTTCACTCGGATCCCCCCAAGCTGGTTCCAACATGCAAGTAGATTAGATCCCCTAAGGTAAGGCTTCCCTAACTCAGATATGAGGTTTCAATCAGTTTTCCTTTTTCCTCTTAGGAAAATGTTCTTCAAGAACTATGTTGAGAATAATGAGGAAAAATAATGAATTTCCAAAAAGATGGAAGATTCCCAAGCCGCTCTTTTGCTTGGGTCTTTATACGTATACTTTTTATTCAAAGGGGTAGTTAAACCAAGAATCATTTGATTTCTTGATTTAACCCTTTTATTTAATTTAGGCACTTTTAATTTTTAACTTAGGAACTTTTAACTAATTCATATTTGAACTCTTGTAGTTATTATATTCTTTAATTATTTTTAAATAATAATAATAATAATGGATGGATCCTTTCTTTAATTCTTATACTATTAATATTATTACAATGCTTACTCTTGATACATCTCATGTATAAAATATATACTCATGTATTATTTGTCAAGAGTTGTCTTTAGGTATCATATAATATGATCCCTAAACTTGGGACACTTTCTTTATTAAACATGTCATGTAGGTGGTTAGGTCTACTACGGTAAGAAACTCTAAACCTGTTTGCATGTTGGATTCCCTCATATAACATGGTGTTTCTTTAGTACTTGATGAGATACATAAATTTGAAATTTCATTTAATTACTTATAAATAAGTTAGATGAGATCTGTATTTTACTTGAGTCATTTTTCACTCAACATAATTAATTTATTTTCAGTAACTCCTAGCGCTTATCCATGGCCCATACTCAACGCTAAAAATAGGGAGTTACAAACCTAGTGTGATTCCAGAGCTCCTCACTCAACACTGATGATAGGATGTACTTGGAGGATACACCTAGGGATACAGTGGCCAATGATCTAATGTTCGAGAGCTTATGCCTAACATCAACTTGGAAGGCGCAAGGGTTTATGCCCAACACTTCTAATTATATTTTCATGTGCTTCAGAGTTTCCTGCTCAACATAAAGGTTTGAATAATTCATGTGTTCCATAGCTCCTTGCTCAACGCAACAAAACACACATGTGATTGAGAGCTTCTTAGTCAACACAAACATTCAAATACTCATGTGGTCTCGAGCTCCTCACTCAACACAAACCATCTCATCAATCATGTGCTTCAGGGTCCACGCCAAACACATAAAACCAAACATAAAACATGTGTAACTAGTTTACGCTCAATATTCAAACAAATCATCATGTTCATATGCAGCGGGGTCTCCTGAGTTATTAATACCTCTTTCAGTCACTATATGTCTATGGAAATAATAGGCAAAATATACCCAAAAAAAATTAAAAATTTAGAATATGTAGACTACTTCAATCAAATATTTAGACCATCATTATTTTACATTAGAAATAATTAAAAATTATTTAGAACATTTTTTTTTATATTAAAAGTAATGAAAAGTTCTATTAAAGAATTTATATAGTATTTATATTTATTCCAATTTTTTATTTAAATAATGTATAATATTTTTATTAATTAATGAGAATTTAAAAAATAGAAAGATAAAAAAATTTAACATTGAAAATATATATACAAGAAAACTCTTTTCAAACCCCTAATACTCTTAAAATTTTTAAAAATTAAAATTTTAAATTTTAAAATTAAATTATATTTAAAACAAATTTAGAATTAAATATGAATTAAAATTTAAAAGTAACATTGAATTATAATTAAAACATTTTAATAACAATATAAAGATTTTTAAAAATAACAATCTTAATTTATATTTAAGATGAAAATTAAATTAAATTTTAAAAATTAAATTAAATTAAAATTAAGGATAGTATTATAATTAACAATAAAATTATAATTTAAAATTTTCAATAATAATATAATTTTTTTATTATCAAATAACAATCTAAATTTTAAAAAATTAAAATTAAAATTATAAATATCTTAAATTTAATAAAATTAAAAGTAAAGTTAAAATTAAAATTATAGTTAACTTAAAATTAAAATTATAAATATCTTAAATTTAATAAAATTAAAATTAAAATTATAGTTAAATTAAGGTTAAAACTAAATTTAAAAGTTAAAAGTTAAAGTTATATTATTATTAACAACTTTATTAACTATATAAAGATTTTATATAATAACATTAAAAAGTTTTAAAACTTTTTTATTAAAATTCTTAATGTAACATTTGACTTTTTCTCGTTTATCTCGCAACCTTATTTTCTTTACCAATTAAACCCTAGTTTCCCCACACAAGCACACCATGTCTTATTTTTATCTCCACATCTTGATATTAATGCCTTAGTTCTCA
>LPNX010865976.1:13943-43710 GCA_001517045.1 Pseudotsuga menziesii
GTTGATTGAGATAATTGCATGCCCTAGTGGCGGTATTAAACAGGAGAGAACGGAAGGGATCGGATTGCAGAAAACAACTTCAACTTCCAAGATTGGGAGAAATAACTGAGAAGTTACATGCACCAGATTTTAGCTGTAAATGGAGATCACCATGCAGTGAGTTGTCGCGTTGTCGTTGACTTAGAATGGGGAAAAGAAAACCAGGCCCAAAAGAAGGCAGAGCCGAGGAACAGTAGAGAGCCAAGGAACAGTCAATTACTATTTTGTTGATGCATGTCTAATTAAGTAACACTCCGCGTAGATTGGTGGAAATGACCAATTGAGCAATTGTAGGAAGTCTAAAGGGTGTCTAAGAAGTCGTGTTAGGGTAATAGCCGTAAGATTGAGGCGTTGTAAATATCGTTTGAAGACCTAAAGTGTGACTGAGCCCTTAGAAATGGATCCCACAATGGATGTTACTACAATCAATACATTAGACTGTTTGGTAATGATACTATGCCTCCTTTACAAAAGAAGGTCAATCAGAGTTCACACCTGCACAGTGTGGTGGAACAAGGCCATTCCAAACAAGCTCAGTCTGTCACTTTTGACTGGACATCTATCAAGTATCCCCAACAATGGGAGATCAAATATAATGAGCTTAGAAATTTTGAGGCTACATGAAAATCTCTTATCTCCAGACCTTTGAAATTTGATAGAAGCTCAAACTCTTTCAGATCCCATGAACCAGATCTTTCTCTTGTAAACAATTTCTCTAGATCATCCTCTGTATCTAGTTCTCGTAGTATACCAGCTTCTGTATATTCTGAATCTTCACATTCTGGACTTGGCATTAATAAACATCGTGGTCAACATTTAGACTGTCTCGCCTACAGAAAGAATTTAGATAGACTTCAGCATTATAAAAATAAGCCTAGGCTTGGGATGTTCACTGTAAACCTACCTAGACAAAACAGCGGAGTAGAAACTACAAACAGTCATAACTAGAAGTCCTACTACCCTGGTAGGAATCTCCCAGATCTTCCCTTTAGACAGTTTTTCACTGATGGCTCAGTTAAGAAAGAATTCTTTCCTGTTAAATCCTCCGAAGCAGATGAGTCTGTTTCCAATGAAGCCAAACCTGCAAACTGGGGAAATCTACAGAACAAGTTGACTGCAAAGAATCTAGATGAGGTTTCTCTAGATCTTCTTAAACTACGAATTTCTATGTCTGAAGAGAAAGACCAGATATCTGTAGTTGAAGCCAAGCTTGGTCTGATAGATCACCTCCTGTGAGACACCACATAAATGAAAGATGCTATTAGTAAGGCAGCAGATAAGATAGAGCGCAGACTTCAGAAAATAGAAGAGATTTTATTGACAAGTGAAAAATTGAAAAAGAAGAAAGATCCAGAAGTCAGCAAAAAAGCCATAGCCTTATTATTGCAAGGTTATGACACCAAAAAGAAATCCGCCACTCCTCCACTAGAGCGGAATTTCTCATTCGGGATGTTCTATGTCCCTAAAAGAGATCCAAATAAGCCTGACTTTGATTTTGGTTAAATCGAAGCTAAGTTTGAAAATCTGCGTGGCTGGGTTAAAGCCATTAAAGATCTACCACCTGCTTTAGAGAAAAAGTATTATGATTTGCACATGTACTCAGGACAGCCCTCTGGTCATGCTCTTATCAAAACAGAACCGGAAGACCCATTCCCTGAGATGGATACAGCAATGCCCTCAGCATCCACTGGTCCGAAGTTCCACACCAACTTTGGTGTTACTTCCATGAACAACCTAATATCTCAGATTCCAGACCATCCAGTCTTGAACATAGGTTGTCAGAGTCGTGAGGAAATTAAGGCCGCCCTTAATCTTCTTCAAAATTGGACCTTTGCTCAAAGAACCAGAGATGCCTCTCTAACTAGCTTGTATCTTGCAAATCACATAGTTGCAGGATTTTTCGGTCTTGCAGCTGAATGGTGGAGACATTTGCCTCAAGAGGCAAAGAATAGTATGCTTGCAGCCCGAGATGCAGATCAGCAGATATTGAAATCCCTCATAAAACAGTTTTATGGGGAAGATAACAGTGACATTACTGATCATTATGCTTCGATGTTCGTGACAGCTCGACTGTGCAATCTGTCATAGGCACATCAGTATTTTTGTTATATGCACAAGTTGTTAATTTCTGCAGGGAAAGCTAATGATCCGGCATATTTAAAGCATTATCTGCGAAGTTTCCCTGGACACGTTCCAGATGCACTGGAAAAGTTCATGAAGGATAAGAATCTGAGTTACCCGAATCTTTCCATTGCCCAGCTTCACCAATACATCATGGAGACATGGCAGGAACATTGCCTGTCGAAAAGAGTGGAGAAAGATTTCAAGCGGCATCAGGACATGTTTACACCGTCCTTCTGTAAGAATGTCGCCAAAATGCCAGATTGGGGTTGCGGTGCACACAACCGTGGACATTTGCAGGCTTCCTGTAAATGTCATTCGAAGAAAAAGAAAAATGGGTTCTATACGAGTGAACCGAGATACCATTATCTGGATAAACCCTTGAAGTTTTCCAGAAAACCGAAGCATACATCCAGGCAATCTAGGCCTCCGAAGTATAAGCCTAGAAAATTTATAAAGCGTCGTTATTCTCAGGCCACTGACAAGAACTGTTTCCTCTGTGGAAATCCTGGTCATTGGGCGACTAAATGCCCCAAGAAGAAGAGCAAGCCCAAGCTTGCAGCTTTCTGCGACAATCTTGATTCTCGCTGGTGGGATCACCCAGAAGCCGATGAACAGCCTTCTGGAGAATACATCTATATTCCTGATGACACTGAATCCGACTCTCCTAGTAATTCAAATGTATCAGTTCAGCCCGACCTTAATAAATTTTCCCCCTATCCTCCATCCTCTGATTACGAATCGGAAGCAAATTTAGGAGGGTTCCAGGTCCCTGATTTCGATTTCAGCCTTAATATGTTTAACGTTTTCATGTTTTCCTCTCCAGCTAGACAACAGGAATTAGAAAAGGAGATTGTTGCTTTCGACCTCAGGCTTTCTGAGCTTGAGCCTTATCAGTTTCCTGAGCGAAGTTATCTCAGTGAAAAGAAGAAGCAGTTAATGAAACAGTTAGAAGCCTGCAAAGGGAAACAGAAAATAGAATATGAGAGCTTTGTTTCATACAGCCCTGTAGATCTATAGAAGAATTATCCAGAAGGGCATAAAGAAATATAGAGTTTCAGAAGAAGCCGAGAAGCCAAGTTGAGATTAGAGATCAGAGAAAGAGAAGAAGAACTGAGAGAGCTTTGTAAGAAGATAGAAGATTTGAAGAGCGAAGTCAAGGTGATTCAAATAGAAAGAGATCAATCATCGGACGATGATCTCAGTAAGCACTATGAGAGTGCATTAAATACTGAATGCATAGAAGAGAAGGAAGAAACACCAAAACAGTCTCCTCCCCCTTCTCTGCCTCCTCAATAGCCTCTTATCAGTCTGTCTATGCTTTCAGGTCCAAAACTGTTTATTCCTGTTTCTTATCACCCATGTGAATATAACCCATACACCCTTGCTTGTATGATAGACTCTGGTTGTCAGGTCAATCTCGCTCGTGGTTCAGCCCTTCCTTGTTATTAATGGTAAAATACTATTGATGGTGGAACAACCATTAATGGTGCACCCATTCATCTATAGGCCAAAGCCGAAGTAACTGTAAATTTCCAGAATATCTGTAGAATGTTGACAATATATAGAATGGATGACATGAGTGAAGATGTAGTTTTAGGTTCTAACTTTCTTCATCAAGTTAACCCGTATTTTGTTAACCAACATAAGAAAACCTTCATCTGTACATTCGATAACAATTTTGTTAGGTTTCCTTTGTCTTTTCAAGCTCCTTCCATTTTCCCTATTCCTAAGTCGTCGCCTGTACAGTTCCCTAACACCGCTCAGCTTATGAAAATGGAGCGCAGTTTGGTCTTCTCAGAATTACATGGTGAGAAAGCTCTTAAGGAGATTTCTGAGAAGCTTCGCAAAGATTGTTTCTCAGACAGTCCAAATGCATTTTGGACCAGAGAACAATACTTCATCACACTGCCCTATGATCCTACCCAGAAGATCAGACCCATGAAAGCTTCAACAGCTTTGATGTCACCATCAGAGGTTTAGTTCTGTGATTTAGAAATCCAGGAACTATTGCAGAAAGGTCTGATAGAACCAGCCAAGAGTCCATGGGCATGTAGAGCGTTTTTTGTTAACAAACATTCTGAGCAGAAGAGAGGTAAGCCGCGGTTAGTGGTAAATTACAATCCACTGAATGTTGCATTGCAAAAGGTTCGCTACCCTCTTCCTAATAAACCCAGCCTCCTATAAAGAGTATCAGACTGCGTCATTTTCAGCAAGTTCGATATGAAGTCTGGTTTCTACCAGATCAGGATTAAAGATGAAGATAGATACAAGACAACATTCGTGGTTCCTAGAGGCCAGTATCAATGGAGAGTGCTGCCATTCGGGATAAACAATGCCCCCTCCGAATTTCAGAAAAGAATGGAGGACATTTTCACAGATTATAATTGGGCATTAGTTTATATTGATGATATACTAATTTTTTCTCATAGTCTACAGGAACACCTGAAGCATCTGCAGAAGTTTTACGAATTAGTATATAAGCATGGATTATTTCTGTCCGAGCCAAAGATGGAGATCGGCAAAACAAAGATTGAATTCTTAGGGTTCAAGATTAAGAAAGGACAGATAATCCTTCAGGATCATGTCTTGTCATGTTTTGAAAAGTTTCCTGATGAAATATTAGACAAGACGCAGTTGCAGAGATTCTTAGGATCTCTGAATTACATTCGGCCCTTCTACAAAGGCTAGGCCGAAGATATCAAAGTTCTGCGGCGGAGATTAAATAAAAACCCGCCTAAGTGGTCTGCAGAAATGACGGATGCAGTCCGACAGATAAAGCTTAAATTCATAAAACTGCCTCCCCTTTCTCTGCCTACGGGAAATGGCCAGCTCATTATAGAGACAGATGCCTCTTCATCCACATGGGGTGGTGTCCTGTTGGAAGCCATTAATGACAGAGAACATATATGTGGCTACGGATCTGGCACATTCAAACGATCTTAACTCAAGTATCCGTCAATCCATAAAGAAATTTTGGCTGTGAAGAAAATGGTTAAGCATTTCAAGTTGTTCGTGAAACCTGTGAAGTTCATCGTCAGAACAGACTTGAAGATCATGCCTGGGATATTCAAGAATGAGAGTTTAATGGCTGAAAAATCTAGTAGAATCTTGAAATGGTTTTCTTGGTTAAGTTCTTTTGATTATGAAATTGTTTATAAGCCCGGTTACTTAAATTGCTTGGCTGATATGTTAACCAGGGAATCAGTACAGAAGACAGAGCAGAAGGCCTTAAAGATGTTTTCTGCCGGAGATAGCAGTTCAGGAGCTAGAGATGAGAAGAACGATCCCCCAAGGTATCTTGCAAAAGGAAAAGCATCTATGACAGAGGCTCAGATGAGAAAAGAAGTATATGATTGCCTCTACAGCCGAGGAAGCCCGCCAACTACAGCAGAAGTAGTTGCAGCAGAAGAAAGGATTGCTCGTGCACCGAAGACACCTGAAGAGCTGATCCAGAAAGAAGGATTGTTCATCCTGCCTTGGGACAGTACCTTCCCCAAAGAAGTGAGAATCGATTCTTTGGAGTATTCTTCTGTCGATGAAGCAAAGAGATTCTTGCAGCTCACGTTAGTGAAAAACATCCAAACATCGCCATGCAAGTTGCAGATCCTAGAGCGATGGGAGAAAGAAGCATTCCAGAGCTTTAGTGATGCATATCCGAAGATTTTAGAATGTAGAGAATTATGGATCGGTGAGGATAAAGATGGAGAAAAATATGTTGATCTGTGTGATGGCCATCTCACTTGGACATCATACAACCTTATTCTCCAATACTGCAGAGAAAGAGGCAGCATCATCATCTTCGCAGACCCTGCTGATTTAGCATACAATCAAGCCTGGTCTGGGTGGACTGATGTTTTCTTGGATACCTTCTGTCCAAGAAATGATTGGGAAAATCGGAGTGCAAACTTCATCCTGCACATGAAATCCGATCTTGAAGTTTCTCACCAGAACTTCCAGTGGTTTAAGTTCAAGTTGATTCACGAAGGAGAGACATACGAACCACTTGGTAATAGAATTTATGTTCAGCAAAAGTTTATTAGAAGATCCATTGCTGGAGAGCACATAGAGTCCAGAGTTACTACCAGAGAAATCCCACTGGACTATAAAGTTACTTCACATTTCAGAGGAGAGTTCATATGCGAGCCGAATCCTTTATTTAAAGGTTCGGATATTGAATGTTGTTTCAGTCAGTTCCTATATCCACCTCCATCTCCTGTGCCTTACAGAGAATTAGACGAAGATGTAGTATTCGGACGTCATGAATATGATTCTGATGACTCTGAAATAGATCTCATGTTACAAGGAAGAGACGGCTGGGATTGAAAGCTGTGGTGGACCCTCTGAAGCCTGAGTCAGCCAGGTTTGTCTGACATTGTTTCCGACGACGACCAGATTAATGCTCATCTGTGTAATAGTATAGGGAATAAATTGACGTGGGCCAGTTCATGCTCCACTTTGTACTATGTCGAGAGTCTGTCGGCCATGACTGAAAATTCTTGGTCCCCGTAATGCCTCTGGCTAGTTAAGGGACGAGATAACGACAATGGATGTCCCCTCTTATCGCAACGGATGATTCAGTTTTGACCTATTAGTTTAGTTTTTGGTAACCGGATCTACTTTTTGACTGGTAAGTACCAGTTCGTTGTCACCGGGTGACCGACTGAGTTTGTATAAATAATACCCCTCGGGCTCATTTGAGATCATCGGGTCATTTTGGTCATTGAGTCGCATTGGGCTAGTAGTGAGCTCTGCAAGTCTGAAGTGTCTAGAGTCTTGAGCAAGTAGTCCGCTCGGCTTCATAGTCTGATTCTGTAAGTCTGAAAAGATTAATATGCTCTGCGTCATGGCTTCATGCTAAATGATCGCATCAGAATTGCTTGAAGACATTTATGTCTTAAGATCGAGTCCAAGAGCGAGTGGAGATAACATCAGATAATGCTCCTCTTGAAATTTCTGTGATTAGTTTGCATCTGTAAATCAAGCACGTATGCTCTGAGGCTTGCCATTCTGGTATAAGATCTCATCAGAAGCTTGATCTAGGTGTGGTGTGTTCATGTAGTGCCGACCTTCGCAATCCGAAGGCTATCTACAAGTGTCTGTAACTATCAACTCCAATGTATATTCATCTTACAGTAATAGTAACTATTGTCATCTCTGTGTGTATCTTGTTAATCTCTGTTATAAGTCATTTGTTAAAACGTGAGTTTTGTGGTATTATTCATGATTATACTTCAAGTGGAGAAGCTTAGTATGATGTTCAGATCCGTGGGCGCAGTTGGTAATTTCAAGAGGAGCATTATCTGATGTTATCTCCACTCGCTCTTGGACTCGATCTTAAGACATAGATGTCTTCAAGCAATTCTGATGCGATCATTTAGCACGAAGCCATGACGCAAAGCATATTAAGCTTTTCAGACTTACAGACTCAGACTATGAAGCCGAGTGGACTACTTGCTCAAGACTCCAGACACTTCAGACTTGCAGAGCTCACTACTAGCTCAATGCGACTCAATGAACAAAATGACCCGATGATCTCAAATGAGCCCGAGGGGTCTTATTTATACAAAATCAGTCGGTCACCCGGTGACAATGAACTGGCACTTACCGGTCAAAAAGTAGATCCGGTTACCAAAACCTACACTAATAGGTCAAAACTGAATCATCCGGGGCGACAAGTGCGGACAGCCACCGTCGTTATCTCATCCCTTAACTAGCCAGAGGCATTACAAGGACCCAGAATCTTCTGTCATGGATGGCAGACTCTCGACATAGTACAAAGTGGAACATGAATTGGCCCACTTGAGTTTATTCCCTATACTATTACATAGACGAGCATTAATCCGGCCGTCGTCGGAAACAATGTCAGGAAAACCTGGCTGACTCAGGCTTCAGAGGGTTCACCACAGCTTTCAATCCCAGCCGTCTCTTCCTTGTAACATGAGATCTATTTCGGAGTCATCAGAATCATATTCATGACGTCCAAATAGTACATCTTCGTCTAATTCTCCGTAAGGCACAGGAGATGGAGGTGGATATAGGAACTGACTGAAACAACATTCAATATCCGAACCTTTAAAAAAAGGATTCGGCTCACATATGAACTCTCCTCTGAAATGTGAAGTAACTTTATAGTCTGGTGGGATTTCTCTGGTAGTAACTCTGGACTCTATGTGCTCTCCAGCAATGGATCTTCTGATAAACTGTTGCTGAACATAAATTCTATTACCGAGTGGTTCGTATGTCCCTCCTTCGTGAATCAACTTAAACTTAAACCACTGGAATTTCTGGTGAGCAACTTCAAGATCAGCTTTCATGTGTAGGATGAAGTTTGCACGCCGATTTTTCCAATCATTTCTTGGACAGAAGGTATCCAAGAAAACATCAGTCCACACAGACCAGGCTTGATTGTATGCTAAATCAGCAAGGTCTGCGCAGATGATGATGCTGCCTCTTTCTCTGCAGTATTGGAGAATAAGGTTGTATGATGTCTAGGTGAGACAGACATCACACAGATCAACATATTTTTCTCCATCTTTATCCTCGCCGATCCACAATTCTCTACATTCTGAAATCTTCGGATATGCATCACTAAAGCTCTGGAATGCTTCTTTCTCCCATCGCTCTACGATCTGCAACTTGCATGGCGATGTCTGGATGTTTTTCACTAAGGTGAGCTGCAAGAATCTCTTTGCTTCATCAACTGAAGCATACTCCAAAGAATCGATTCTGACTTCTTTGGGGAAGGTACTGTCCCAAGGCAGGATGAACAATCCTTCTTTCTCGATCAGCTCTTTAGGTGTCTTTGGCGCACGAGCGATCCTTTCTTCTGCTACAACTACTTCTGATGTAGTTGGCGGGCTTCCTCAGCTGTAGAGGTGATCATATACTTATTTTCTCATCTGAGCCTCTGTCATGGGAGATTTTCCTTTTGCAGGATCCCTTGGGGGATCATTCTTCTCATCTCCAGCTCCTGAACTGCTATCTCTGGTAGAAAACATCTTTAAGGCCTTCGGCTCTGTCTTCTGTGCTGATTCCCTGGTTAACATATCAGCCAAGAAATTTAAGTAATCGGGCTTATAAACAATTTCATAATCAAAAGAACTTAACCAAGAAAACCATTTCAAGATTCTACTAGAGTTTTCAGCCATTAAACTCTCATTCTTGAATATGCCGGGCATGATCTTCAAGTCTGTTCTGACGATGAACTTCACAGGTTTCAAGAACAACTTGAAATGCTTAACAGTTTTCTTCACAGCCAAAATTTATTTATGGCTTTACGGATACTTGAGTTCGGCTCCTTTGAATGTGCCGGATCCGTAGCCACATATATGTTCTCTGTCATTAATGTCTTCCAACAGGACACCACCCCATGTGGATGGATAGGCATCTGTCTCTATGATGAGCTGGCCATTTCCCGTAGGCAGAGAAAGGGGAGGCAGTTTTATGACTTTAAGCTTTATCTATATCGGACTGCATCCGTCATTTCTGCAAACCACTTAGGCAGGTTTTTCTTTAATCTCTGCTGTAGAACTTTCATATCTTTGGCCTGGCCTTTGTAGAAGGGCCGAATGTAATTCAGAGATCCTAAGAATATCTGCAACTGCGTCTTGTCTAAGATTTCATCAGGAAACTTTTCAAAACATGACAAGACATGATCCTGAAGGATTATCTATCCTTTCTTAATCTTTAACCCTAAGAATTCAATCTTTGTTTTGACGATATCCATCTTTGGCTCGGACAGAACTAATCCATGCTTATATACTAATTCGTAGAACTTCTACAGATGCTTCAGATGTTCCTGCAGACTATGAGAAAAAATTAGTATATCATCAATATAAAATAATGCCCAATTATAATCTCTAAAAATGTCCTCCATTCTTTTCTGAAACTCGGTGGGGGAATTGTTTATCCCGAATGGCAGCACTCTCCATTGATACTAGCCTCTAGGCATCACGAATGTTGTCTTATATCTATCTTCATCTTTAATCCCAATCTGGTAGAAACCAGACTTCATATCGAACTTGCTGAAAATGACACAGCCTGATACTCTTTGTAGGAGGCTGGCTTTATTAGGAAGAGGGTAGCAAACTTTTGCAATGCAACATTCAGTGGCTTGTAATTTACCACTAACCGCGGCTTACCTCTCTTCTGCTCAGAATGTTTGTTAACAACAAATTCTCTACATGCCCATGGACTCTTGGCTGGTTCTATCAGACCTTTCTGCAATAGTTCCTAGATTTCTGAATCAGAGAACTGAACCTCTGATGGTGACATCAAAGCTGCTGAAGCTTTCATGGGTCTGATCTTCTGGGTAGGATCATAGGGCAGTGAGATGAAGTATTGTTCTCTGGTCCAAAATGAATTTGGACTATCTGAGCAACAATATTTGCGAAGCTTCTTAGAAATCTCCTTAAGAGCTTTCTAACCATGTAATTCTGAGAAGACCAAACTGCACTCCATTTTCATAAGCTGAACGGTGTTAGGGAACTGTACAGGCGACGGCTTAGGAATAGGGAAAATGGAAAGAGCTTGAAAAGACAAAGGAAACCTAACAAACTTGTTATCGAATGTACAAATGAAGGTTTTCTTATGGTGGTTAACAAAGTACGGGATAACTTGATGAAGAAAGTTAGAACCTAAAACTACATCTTCACTCATGTCATCCATTCTATATATTGTCAACATTCTACAGATATTCTAGAAATTTACAGTTACTTTGGCTTTGGCCTGTAGACGAATGGGTGCACCATTAATGGATGTTCCGCCATCAATAGTCTTTTCCTAGTAATAACTAGGAAGGGCTGAACCACGAGCGAGATTGACCTGACAACCAGAGTCTATCATACAAACAAGGGTGTATGGGTTATATTCACATGGGCGAAAAGAAACAGAAATAAACAGTTTCGGACTTGAAAGCATAGACATACTGATAAGACGTTGTTTAGGAGGAGGAGAAGGGGGAGGGGACTGTTCTGGTGTTTGTTCCTTCTCTTCTATGCATTCAGTATTTAATGCACTCTCATAGTGCTTATTGAGATCATTGTCCGATGATTGATCTCTTTCTATTTGAATCACCTTGACTTCGCTCTTCAAATCTTCTATCTTCTTACAAAGCTCTCTCAGTTCTTCTTGTCTTTATCTGATCTCTAATCTCAGCTTGGCTTCTCGACCTCTTCTGAAACTCTGTCTTTATTTATGCCCTTCTAGATAATTCTTATATAGATCTGTAGGGCTGTATGAAACAAAGCTCTCATATTCTATTTTCTGTTTCCCTTTGCAGGCTTCTAACTGTTTCATTAACTGCTTCTTCTTTTCACTGAGATAACTTCGCTCAAGAAACTGATAAGGCTCAAGCTTAGCCCACGGATCTGAACAACATACTAAGCTTCTCCACTTGAAGTATAATCACAAATAATACCACACAACTCACGTTTTAACAAACGACTTATAACAGAGATTAACAAGATACACACACAGATGACAATAGTTATTATTACTGTAAGATGAATATAAATTGGAGTTGATAGTTACAGACACTTGTAGATAGCCTTCAGATTGTGAAGGTCGGCACTACATGAACACACCACACCTAGATCAAGCTTCTGATGAGATCTTATACCAGAATGGCAAGCCTCAGAGCATACGTGCTTGATTTACAGACGCAAACTAATCACAGAAATTTCAAGAGGAGCATTATCTGATGTTATCTCCACTCACTCTTGGACTCAATCTTAAGACATAGATGTCTTCAAGCAATTCCAATGCGATCATTTAGCATGAAGCCATGACACAGAGAATATTAAGCTTTTCATACTTACAGACTCAGACTATGAAGCCGAGCGGACTACTTGCTCAAGACTCCAGACACTTCAGACTTGCAGAGCTCACTACTAGCTCAATGCGACTCAATGACCAAAATGACCCAATGATCTCAAATGAGCCCGAGGGGTCTTATTTATGCAAACTCAGGAGGTCACCCAGTGACAACGAACTGGCACTTACCGGTCAAAAAGTAGATCCGGTTACCAAAACCTACACTAATAGGTCAAAACTGAATCATCCGGGGCGACAAGTGGGGACATCCACTATCGTTATCTCGTCCCTTAACTGGCCAGAGGCATTACGGGGACTTGGAATCTTTTGTCATGGCAGAAAGACTCTCGACATAGTACAACGTGGAGCATGAACTGGACCACATCAGTTTATTCCCTATACTATTACACAGACGAGCATTAATCTGACCGTCGTCGGAAACAATGTTAGGCAAACCTGGCTGACTAAGGCTTCAGAGGGTCTACCACAGCTTTCAATCCCAGCCATCTCTTCCTTGTAACATGAGATCTATTACAGAGTCATCAGAATCATATTCATGACGTCCGAATAGTACATCTTTGTCTAATTCTTTGTAAGGCACAGGAGATGGAGGTGGATATAGGAACTGACTGAAACAACATTCAATATCCGAACCTTTAAATAAAGGATTCGGCTCGCATATGAACTCTCCTCTGAAATGTGAAGTAACTGTATAGTCCAGTGGGATTTCTTTGGTAGTAACTCTGGACTCTATGTGCTCTCTAGCAATGGATCTTCTGATAAACTTTTGCTGAACATAATTTCTACTACCAAGTGGTTCGTATGTCCCTCCTTCGTGAATCAACTTAAACTTAAACCACTGGAAGTTCTGGTGAGAAACTTCAAGATCAGCTTTCATGTGCAGGATGAAGTTTGCACACCGATTCTCCCAATCATTTCTTGGATAGAAGGTATCCAAGAAAACATCAGTCCACCCAGACCAGGCTTGATTGTATGCTAAATCAGCAGGGTCTGCGCAGATGATGATGCTGCCTCTTTCTCTGCAGTATTGGAGAATAAGGTTGTATGATGTCCAGGTGAGATGGCCATCACACAGATCAACATATTTTTCTCCATATTTATCCTCACTGATCCATAATTCTCTGCATTCTGAAATCTTCGGATACGCATCACTGAAGCTCTGGAATGCTTCTTTCTCCCATCGCTCTAGGATCTGCAACTTGCATGGCAATGTTTGGATGTTTTTCACTAAGGTGAGCTGCAAGAATCTCTTTGCTTCATCAACTGAAGCATACTCCAAAGAATCGATTCTGACTTCTTTGGGGAAGGTACTGTCCCAAGGTAGGATGAACAATCCTTCTTTCTGGATCAGCTCTTCAGGTGTCTTCGACGCACGAGCGATCCTTTCTTCTGCTGCAACTACTTCTGCTGTAGTTGGCGGGCTTCCTCGGTTGTAGAGGCGATCATATACTTCTTTTATCATCTGAGCCTCTGTCATAGGAGATTTTCCTTTTGCATGATCCCTTGGGGGATCATTCTTCTCATCTCTAGCTCCTGAACTGCTATCTCCGGCAGAAAACATCTTTAAGGCCTTCGGCTCTGTCTTCTGTGCTGATTCCCTGGTTAACATATCAGCCAAGCAATTTAAGTAACCGGGCTTATAAACAATTTCATAATCAAAAGAACTTAACCAAGAAAACCATTTCAATATTCTGCTAGAGTTTTCAGCCATTAAACTCTCATTCTTGAATATGCCGGGCATGATCTTGAAGTCTGTTCTGACGATGAACTTCACAGGTTTCACGAACAACTTGAAATGCTTAACAGTTTTCTTCACAGCCAAAATTTCTTTATGGCTTGACGGATACTTGAGTTCAGCTCCTTTGAATGTGTCGGATCCGTAGCCACATATATGTTCTCTGGCATTAATGGCTTCCAACAGGACACCACCCCATGTGGATGAAGAGGCATCTGTCTCTATAATGAGTCGCCCATTTCCCGTAGGTAGAGAAAGGGGAGGCAGTTTTATGACTTTAAGCTTTATCTGTCGGACTGCATCCGTCATTTCTGCAGACCACTTAGGCAGGTTTTTCATTAATCTCTGCTGCAGAACTTTGATATATTCGGCCTGGCCTTTTTAGAAGGGCCGAATGTACTTCAGAGATCCTAAGAATCTCTGCAACTGCGTCTTGTCTAAGATTTCATCAGGAAACTTTTCAAAACATGACAAGACATGATCTTGAAGTTTATCTGTCCTTTCTTAATCTTGAACCCTAAGAATTCAATCTTTGTTTTGTCGATCTCCATCTTTGGCTCGGATAGAACTAATCCATGCTTATATACTAATTCGTAGAACTTATGCAGATGCTTCAGGTGTTCCTGCAGACTATGAGAACAAATTAGTATATCATCAATATAAACTAATGCCCAATTATAATCTCTGAAAATGTCCTCCATTCTTTTCTGAAACTCGGAGGGGGCATTGTTTATCCCGAATGGCAGCACTCTTCGTTGATACTAGCCTCTAGGCACCACGAATGCTGTCTTGTATCTATCTTCAGCTTTAATCCCGATCTGGTAGAAACTAGACTTCATATCGAACTTGCTGAAAATGACGCAACCTGATACTCTTTGTTGGAGGCTGGCTTTATTAGGAAGAGGGTAGCGAACCTTTTGCAATGCAACATTCAGTGGCTTGTAATTTACCACTAACTGCGGCTTACCTCTCTTCTGCTCAGAATGTTTGTTAACAACAAACGCTCTACATGCCCATGGACTTTTGGATGGTTCTATCAGACCTTTCTGCAATAGTTCCTGGATTTCTGAATCACAGAACTGAACCTCTGATGGTGACATCAAAGCTGCTGAAGCTTTCATGTGTCTGACCTTCTGGGTAGGATCATAGGGCAGTGAGACGAAGTATTGTTCTCTGGTCCAAAATGCATTTGGACTGTCTGAGCAACAATCTTTACGAAGCTTCTCAGAAATCTCCTTAAGAGCTTTCTCACCATGTAATTATTAGAAGACCAAACTGTGCTCCATTTTCATAAGCTGAGCGGTGTTAGGGAACTGTACAGGCGACGGCTCAGGAATAGGGCAAATGGAAGGAGCTTGAAAAGACAAAGGAAACCTAACAAAATTGTTATCGAATGTACAGATGAAGGTTTTCTTATGGTGGTTAACAAAATACGGGCTAACTTGACGAAGAAAGTTAGAACCTGAAACTACATCTTCACTCATGTCATCCATTCTATATATTGTCAACATTCTATAGATATTCTGGAAATTTACAGTTACTTCGGCTTTGGCCTGTAGATGAATGGGTGCACGATTAATGGTTGTTCCACCATCAATAGTCTTTTCCTAGTAATAACTAGGAAGGGCTGAACCACGAGTGATATTGACCTCACAACCAGAGTCCATCATACAAGCAAGGGTGTATGGGTTATATTCACATGGGCGAAAAGAAACAAGAATAAACAGTTTCGGACCTGAAAGCATAGACAGACTGATAAGACGTTGTTGAGGAGGCGGAGAAGGGGGAGGAGATTGTTCTGGTGTTTCTTCCTTCTCTTCTATGCATTCAGTATTTAGTGCACTCTCATAGTGCTTACTTAGATCATCGTCCGATGATTGATCTCTTTCTATTTGAATCACCTTGACTTCGCTCTTCAAATCTTCTATCTTCTTACAAAGCTCTCACAGTTCTTCTTGTCTTTCTCTGATCTCTAATTTCAGCTTGGCTTCTCAGCTCCTTCTGAAACTCTGTCTTTCTTTATGCCCTTTTGGATAATTCTTATATAGATCTGCAGGGCTGTATGAAACAGAGCTCTCATATTCTATTTTCTGTTTCCCTTTGCAAGCTTCTAACTGTTTCATTAACTGCTCCTTCTTTTCACTGAGATAACTTCGCTTGGGAAACTGATAAGGCTCAAGATCAGAAAGCATGAGGTTGAAAGCAGCAATCTCCTTTTCTAATTCCTGCTATCTAGCTGGAGAGGAAAACATGAAAACGTTAAACATATTAAGGCTGAAATTGAAATCAGGGACCTGGAACCCTCTGAAATTTGCTTCCGATTCGTAATGAGAGGATGGAGGATAGGGAGAAAATTTATTAAGGTCGGGCTGAACTAATACATCTGAATCACTAGGAGAGTCAGATTCAGTGTCATCAAGAAGATAGATGTATTCTCCAGAAGGCTATTCAATGGATTCTGGGTGATCCCACCAGCGAGAATCAAGATTGTCGTAGAAAGCTGCAAGCTTGGGCTTGCTCTTCTTCTTGGGGAATTTACTCGCCCAATGACCAGGCTTTCCACAGAGGAAACAGTTCTTGTCAGTGGCCTGAGAATAACGACGCTTTATAAATTTTCTAGGCTTATACTTCGCAGGCCTAGACTGCCTGGATGTATGCTTCGGTTTTCTGGAAAACTTCAAGGGTTTATTCGGATAATGGTATCTCGGTTCACTCGTATAGAAACCCTTTTTCTTTTTCTTCGAATGACATATACAGGAAGACTACAAATGTCCACGGTTGTGTGCACCGCAACCCCAGTTTGGCATTTTGGCGACATTCTTGCAGAAGGACGGTGTAAACATGTCCTGATGCCACTTGAAATATTTCTCCACTATTTTCGACAGGCAATGTTTTTGCCATGTCTCCATGATGTATTGGTGAAGCTGGGCAATGGAAAGATTCTGGTAACTCAGATTCTTATCCTTCATGAACTTTTCCACTGCATCTGGAACGTTTCCAGGGAAACTTCGCAGATAATGCTTTAAATATGCCGGATCATTAGCTTTCCCTGCAGAAATTAACAACTTTTGCATATAACAAAAATATTGTTGTGCCTGTGACAGATTGCACAGTCGAGCGGTCATAAACATCGAAGCATAATGATCAGTCATGTCACCATTATCTTCCTGATAAAACTATTTTATGAGGGCTTTCAATATCTGCTGATCTGTATCTCAGGCTGCAAGCATACTATTCTTTGCCTCTTGAGGCAAATGTCTCCACCATTCGGCTACAAGACCGGAAAATCCTGCAACTATGTGATTTGCAAGATACAAGCTAGTTAGAGAGGCATCTCTGGTTCTTTGAGCAATGGTCCAATTTTGAAGAAGATTAAGGGAGGCCTTAATTTCCTCACGAATCTGACAACCTATGTTCAAGACTGGATGGTCTGGCATCTAAGATATTAGGTTGTTCATGGAAGTAACACCAAAGTTGGTGTGGAACTTCGGACCAGTGGATGTTGAGGGCATTGCTGTATCCATCTCAGGGAATGGGTCTTCTGGTTCTGTTTTGATAAGAGCATGACCAGAGGGCTATCCTGAGTACATCTGCAAATCATAATACTTTTGCTCTAAAGCAGGTGGTATATCTTTAATGGCTTTAACCCAGCCACGCAGATTTTCAAACTCAGCTTTGCTCTAACCAAAATCAAAGTCAGGCTTATTTGGATCTCTTTTAGGGACATGGAACATCCCGAATGAGAAAATTCGCTCGAGTGGAGGAGTGAAGGATTTATTTTTGGTGTCATAACCTCGCAATACAAAGGCTATGGCTTCTTTGCTGACTTCTAGAGCTTTCTTCTTTTTCAATTTTTCACTTGTCAATAAAAGCTCTTCTATTTTCTGAAGTCTGCGCTCTATCTTATTTGCTGCCTTACTAACATCATCTTTTATTTTTGTGGTGTCTGACAGGAGGTGATCTATCAGACCAAGCTTGGCTTCAACTGCAGATATCTAGTCTTTCTCTTCAGACATAGCACTTCGCAGTTTAAGAAGATCTAGAGCAACCTCATCTAGATTCTTTGCAGTCAACTTGTTCTGCAAATTTCCCCAGTTTGCAAGTTTGGCTTCATCGGAAACAGACTCATCTGCTCCGGAGGATTTAACAAGAAAGAATTCTTTCTTAACTGAGCCATCAGTGGAAAAATATCTAAAGGGAAGATCTGGGGGATTCCTACCAGGGTAGTAGGACTTCTGGTTATGACTGTTTGTAGTTTCTACTGCGCTATTTTCTCTAGGCAGGTTTATAGAGAACATCCCAAGCCTAGGCTTATTTTTATAATGATGAAGTCTATCTAAATTCTTTCTGCAGGCGGGATAGTCTAAATGCTAACCACGATGTTCATTAATTCCAAGTCCAGAATGTTAAGATTCAGAATATACAGAAGCTAGTATACTACGAGAACTAGATACAGAGGATGATCTAGAGAAATTATTTACAAGAGCAAGATCTGGTTCATGGGATCTGAAAGAGTTTGAGCTTCTATCAAATTTCAAATGTCTGGAGATAAGAGATTTTCGTGTAGCCTCAAAATTTCTAAGCTCATTATATTTGATCTCCCATTGCTGGGGATACTTGATAGATGTCTAGTCAAAAGTGACAGGCTGAGCTTGTTTGGAATGGTCTTGTTCCACCACGCTGTGTAGGTGTGAACTCTGATTGACCTTCTGTTGTAAAGGAGGCATAGTACCATTACCAAACCGTATGCAGACTAAACTCTTTAGTTGGAGGATGCGGGAACCAGTCATCACGCTAAAGCCTTGAGGGAGAATATAGGCTTTCAAGAGGTCATAGATGTGTGGGTCGTCGAGACTAACAGAATACTTGGGAAAGATTGTTCCAAAAGCAGGGCCATTGTGAAGTGGGGCAGTAAAACCACCAACAATTGCGTGTGCAAAATCTGTATGTCTAGTGTCAATAGCAACACAAAGGGAAGAAATAGGTAAGAATGGATGAACAAGAGGATTCAAACCTAAACGGATAGCTCCTAGATGAGCATATTTATAACCTTTATTCCTAGCCCAATCTATTTGAGACTTATCTAACATATTTATATGTACAGGGTCTTGAGAATCAGTAAACGGAATGTCTACTGAAGACACTTTGATTTAAGAACAGGAAAAATAATTCCAACCAGTTAACTTATACACTTCTCGTGGAAGAATCACAGGTAACTGCCAATCAGCTGAGGGATTGGAGTTATCTATATGGATAGTGGAGGATTCTGGTGTAGAGGTAGAGCATTCTACGAATGATGAGCGTCTCTCTGCTAACGACACTTCATTATTTCCGTCTTGCTGACGGTCTAATGTATTGTGTGTAGTAACATCCATTGTGCAATCCATTTCTAAGGGCTCAGTCACACTTTACGTCTTCAAATGGGATTTATGACGCCTCAATCTTACGGCTATTACCCTAACACAACCTCTTAGACACCCTTTGGAGTTCCTAAAATTGCTCAATTGGTCATTTCCACCAATCTATGGGGAGTGTTACTTAATTAGACATGCATCAACAAAATAGTAAATAGTGTAGTACGAAGCAGTGAGCTTACTGTTTAAATGCAGAATTGACTGTTCCTTGGCTCTCTACTGTTCCTCAGGTCTGATAGAACCAGCCAAGAGTCCATGGACATGTAGAGCATTTGTTGTTAACAAACATTCTGAGCAGAAGAGAGGTAAGCCGCAGTTAGTGGTAAATTACAAGCCACTGAATGTTGCATTACAAAAGGTTCGCTACCCTCTTCCTAATAAAGCCAGCCTCCTATAAAGAGTATCAGGCTACGTCATTTTTAGCAAGTTCGATATGAAGTCTGGTTTTTACCAGATCGGGATTAAAGCTGAAGATAGATACAAGACAGCATTCATGGTGCCTAGAGGCCAGTATCAATGGAGAGTGCTTCCATTCGGGATAAACAATGCCCCCTCCGAGTTTCAGAAAAGAATGGAGGACATTTTCAGAGATTATAATTGGGCATTAGTTTATATTGATGATATACTAATTTGTTCTCATAGTCTACAGGAACACCTGAAGCATATGCAGAAGTTCTACGAATTAGTATATAAGCAAGGATTAGTTCTGTCCAAGCCAAAGATGAAGATCGACAAAACAAAGATTGAATTCTTAGGGTTCAAGATTAAGAAAGGACAAATAATGCTTCAGTATCATGTCTTGTCATGTTTTGAAAAGTTTCCTGATGAAATCTTAGACAAGACACAGTTGCAGAGATTCTTAGGATCTCTGAATTACATTCGGCCCTTCTACAAAGGCCAGGCCGAAGATATCAAAGTTCTGCAGCAGAGATTAAAGAAAAACTTGCCTAAGTGGTCTGCAGAAATGACGGATGCAGTCCGACAGATAAAGCTTAAAGTCATAAAACTGCCTCCCCTTTCTCTGCCTATGGGAAAAGGCCAGCTCATCATAGAGACAGATGCCTCTTAATCCACATGGGGTGGTGTCCTGTTGGAAGCCATTAATGACAGAGAACATATATGTGGCTACGTATCCGGCATATTCAAAGGAGCCGAACTCAAGTATCCATCAAGCCATAAAGAAATTTTGGCTGTGAAGAAAACTGTTAAGCATTTCAAGTTGTTCTTGAAACCTGTGAAGTTCATCGTCAGAACAGACTTGAAGATCATGCCCGGCATATTCAAGAATGAGAGTTTAATGGCTGAAAACTCTAGTAGAATCTTGAAATGGTTTTCTTGGTTAATTTCTTTTGATTATGAAATTGTTTATAAGCCCGGTTACTTAAATTACTTAGCTGATATGTTAACCAGGGAATCAGCACATAAGACATAGCCGAAGGCCTTAAAGATGTTTTCTGTCGGAGATAGCAGTTCAGGAGCTGGAAATGAGAAGAATGATCCCCCAAGGGATCCTACAAAAGGAAAAGCTCCTATGATACAGGTTCAGATGAGAAAAGAAGTATATGATCACCTCTACAGCCGAGGAAGCCCGTCAACTACATCAGAAGTAGTTGCAGCAGAAGAAAGGATCACTCGTGCACCGAAGACACCTGAAGAGCTGATCCAGAAAGAAGGATTGTTCATATTGCCTTGGGACAGTACCTTCCCCAAAGAAGTCAGAATCGATTCTTTGGAGTATGCTTCAGTCGATGAAGCAAAGAGATTCTTGCAGCTCATCTTAGTGAAAAACATCGAGACATCGCCATGCAAGTTGCAGATCCTAGAGCGATGGGAGAAAGAAGCATTCCAGAGCTTCAGTAATGCATATCCGAATATTTCAGAATGCAGAGAATTATGGATCAGTGAGGATAAAGATGGAGAAAAATATGTTGATCTATGTGATGGTCATCTCACCTGGACATCATACAACCTTATTCTCCAATACTGCAGAGAAAGAGGCAGCATCATCATCTGCGCAGACCCTGCTGATTTAGCATACAATCAAGCCTGGCCTGGGTGGACTGATGTTTTCTTGGATACCTTTTGTCCAAGAAATGATTGGGAAAATTGGCGTGTAAACTTCATCCTGCACATGAAAGCTGATCTTGAAGTTGCTCACCAGAACTTGCAGTGGTTTAAGTTTAAGTTGATTCACGAAGGAGGGACATACGAACCACTTGGTAATAGAATTTATGTTCAGCAAAAGTTTATCAGAAGATCCATTGCTGGAGAGCACATAGAGTCCAGAGTTACTACCAGAGAAATCCCACTTGACTATAAAGTTACTTCACATTTCAGAGGAGAGTTCATATGCGAGTCGAATCCTTTATTTAAAGGTTCGAATATTGAATGTTGTTTCAATCAGTTCCTATATCCACCTCCATCTCCTGTACCTTACAGAGAATTAGATGAAGATGTACTATTCAGACGTCATGAATATTATTCTGATGACTCCGAAATAGATCTCATGTTACAAGGAAGAGACGGCTGGGATTGAAAGATGTGGTGTACCCTCTAAAGCCTGAGTCAGCCAGGTTTGCCTGACATTGTTTCCGACGACGGCCGGATTAATGCTCGTCTGTGTAATAGTATAGGGAATAAAATGACGTGGGCCAGTTCATGCTCCACTTTGTACTATGTCGAGAGTCTGTCGGCCATGACAGAAGATTTTGGGTCCCCGTAATGCCTCTCGCCAGTTAAGGGACGAGATAATGACAGTGGCTGTCCCCACTTGTCACCCCGGATGATTTAGTTTTGACCTATTAGTGTAGGTTTTGGTAACCGAATCTACTTTTTGACTGGTAAGTGCTAGTTCGTTGTCACCGGGTGACCGACTGAGTTTGTATAAATAAGACCCTTCGGGCTCATTTGAGATCATCGGGTCATTTTGGTCATTGAGTCGCATTGACCTAGTAGTGATCTCTGCAAGTCTGAAGTGTCTGGAGTCTTGAGCAAGTAGTCCGCTCAGCTTCATACTCTGAGTCTGTAAGTCTGAAAAGCTTAATATGCTCTATGTCATGGCTTCGTGCTAAATGATCGCATCAGAATTGCTTGAAGACATCTATGTCTTAAGATCGATTCCAAGAGCGAGTGGAGATAACATGAGATAATGCTCCTCTTGAAATTTATGTGATTAGTTTGTGTCTGTAAATCAAGCACGTATGCTCTGAGGCTTTCCATTCTGGTATAATATCTCATCAGAAGCTTGATCTAGGTGTGGTGTGTTCATGTAGTGCCGACGTTCGCAATCCGAAGGCTATCTACAAGTGTCTGTAACTATAAACTCCAATGTATATTCATCTTACAGTAATAGTAACTATTGTCATCTCTGTGTGTATCTTGTTAATCTCTGTTATAAGTCGTTTGTTAAAACATGAGTTGTGTGGTATTATTCTTGATTATAATTCAAGTGGAGAAGCTTAGTATGTTGTTCAGATCTGTGGGCACAGTTGGTATTATTATCTGAGGTGCATGCAATTACCAAGCTGTCTTGTAATAATCTTCCACTTATTTCCTTCCTGGTATACCAATAATATAGGTTTTTATACGTTGTAACACTAAATATTTTGCCGGGTTTGTTTGTATGATTATAATATATCTTCCTCTTTATCAATGTAACATTCTCTGTCTCGCGGTTCGAATCAACATGGAGACATTGTCATTAATAAACTTTAAGTTACGAGCCCTGAGATTTGACTGCTCAGAGATATTGTCCAAATTAATTTGAAATATCGATTTGATTATTGGCTTTAACCCGAATCTTCCGTTGTTTATTGATTTGACTAGGAGATCCAACCCTAATCTTCTAAAATTTAAAGTCAAAATAAAATTTGTTGGGTAACTTATTTCGATACCGAATATCAAGCAAAACCTGAAGGATTCTTAAAACCCTAGATTTGTCCCATCTTGGAAAGATGCGTGTTATAGAAATTGTGGGATTCTAAATGACTAGATACTTTTGTTTTGAAATTTCTGAAATTATGGATATCCCTAAATAATTTATTAGGGAAATCTTCAAATGAGAGTTGTATTTTGGTTAAATTTACTTTCTGGTTAATAAAAGATGGTTTTAAATGATACATTGTCCATAAAAATAAAATATTTGGTTAAATTTACCTGATTGTGTAATAAAATGTGGTTTTAATTGATACAATGTTCCTAAATGTTTCATAAAAAAAAATGAATAATAAATGCTTAATAAAATATATTTTTCAAAAAGGGGGCAGCTCGCAAGTGCCATGTAAATCAAGGAATGTTGTAAAGGAGGTCGCCCCACATTGACTAGCAAGTGCTGTGTAAGTCAAGGAATGTTGTAAACAAGGTGGCCCCATACTTGCCGGCTGTGTGGACCCACAAAACAGAATGTTGTAAAAGAGGTGGCCCATGCTTGCCGACTGTGTGGACTCACCCGAACACTTACTGATTCCCCAATAAAAATACAATATTTTTTTCAATGATAAAAACTTTATTTGTTAGGAGGGTTGTTTATAAGCTTGATATTTTTATGAAGACTAATATAATTTTGATGTTATCTTTGGTTTGGTTTTGGTTTCAAGGGAGTAACAAGACAAATTTTTTAATATGAAAAAATATCAATTTTTTTTTTTTATTATGGTGGCCATTTAAATAAAGATATTAATTTTTATTTTAGTATTTATTTTATTACATGTTATTTATTCTTATTATATTTAAATAAATTTTAGAACTTTATAATTTTTTTTTAAATGACAATTTTTTGGGGAAAAATATTAAAATTTATCATTGAAATACTTATGTATTAAATTACTTTAAAGTTTTTACAATATTAAAAATAGTTTTTCAATTCCAATCTTTTGGTCACACACCTCCAAAATCCATACACACACAAATACACACATCATTAAACTCTTTAATTATGGGTTGTGGATTGAGCTTTGCCTTTCAAGTTTTTGAAATAGCCTTTCGTTGTTATCCTTTAGTAATTGTGGATTGTGGATTTCGTGATGCCTTTCAACCTTTTCGAATTAGCATTATGCATTTATCCTTCCATAGTTGTGGATTGCGTATTGTGGGTTTCCTGTTAACTTTTTCAAAATAACCTTCGAAAAACCGTCTTTCCACACTTAGAGGTATGTGTGTTAAGACCTTGGAGTTTGTTTATAAATGATTATGGATCACATTGAATGGCCTTACAACCACATTGTTATGAAATGTATTTCTAATAATTGATATGGTTCAATGGTGTGATTCGCGTTGCGACCCATACGGTATTTAGATCTTGGAAAAGAAATATTTGGTCCTTTGTTCATCAACTGAAATCACAGTTATGAAGTAAGTGTAAGCGTTTCGGGTGAAAATCATTTTTAGATCTGAATGTTTATGTTTAGAGAAACTCGGTTGCCATCTCAGAAGGACTTATTTCCATGCGTTGGTTTTGGAAAAAAACATTTTTAAGAGGATATTTGGGCGTTTTAATTAATAAATTATAGCCTTGATTATAACTTTTCCTTGACTTTAATACCCATATGTTTAAGTTGGTGAAACACAAACTTTGAATCAAATATGAGTAGATTAAGTGATAAGTAAATTTGAATTTGGTTGTAGTTTTCTTAAGGGTATGTGTATCATGTAGATTCAATTTGTTTTCTAAAATGTAATGTCCCCAAAACTTGAAAAAAAATATTATAGGCTAGTAAAAACTACCGAGAGAGAATCATTATTACTCATGCGAAATTACATGCGCTACTTAACTTTCGATCTCTTCAGAAACTGCTCATACTCTCTTGTCCATTTAGTGATTATTAGTTTGTTTACTTCTTATGTTTTAATTCTATGATTTAAACTATTTGTACATCTTAGTTATTACTGTCGGTGAGTTAGTGAATTGTATAGTTCATTGATTTACTTCTGCACATTTGTTCTTTGTTTATTAAGTATAAACTAACTTAACTTTGTTGATGGGAATAAAGTGGTGGAGTGGCAGGACTAGTTATCCCATGAAGATATGAGAGGTAAGGTATTTCTTGGTTACACAGGCTTACTTAGTTCAATCAAACTAAGGCACCTTTCTCTTTTGTTTACGCATTTCATTACTTGAGATGTGATTAGATGTATAGTGTGTTGATAGCCTTGGTCGTCGATAACCTACTACTAGTTATTATGTTTCCTAGTGCCTTGTTTTCTTTTAACTTGGTAATTGTTGTTATCGTCAATTTAGCCATTACGACTAAATTTCCTATACATTGATTATTCTTCATTATGGTCTTAAATTCGTCATTTTTAGACGTCATCAATATCTTTTCGGGCTATGTATATTTTTACTATATATTTTATTTTAACATTTCTTATGTTCTTTTATTGGAAGGTTATCAGTGGTTTGAATGCCGAGCTTTGGATTGATAATTCGAGAGATTTACATGGAATACTTTGTATGCCATGGTGCTTAAGCCTAAACACCTTGAAACTATGGTATTAGACCCTAAGTTCTAAACCTATGGACTAAAATTTATCTACATTCCTAAGCAGAGGTCTTAAACTTGAACTAGCACAACCTATGACTAAGTATTATGGTAATGCTATCATAGCGCAAGATTTGTAATGTGACAACGTTAATGTTTAACGTTTAGGGTGACATAGTATATGGTATAAACCACATGTTCCAGGGTTTAATTGATGGTATGAAGGGTGGTGATAATCGATACTTTGTAACAAGTCGTGACTGTGGGAGTGGGTTTGTGGAAACGTTAAAGGACTCCAACCTATTGCATTTGATGCTTGTGAAAAAGTGTGATATTCTTTCCCTTAGGCTTGGCTCACGATGGACATGTATTACATTTGACATTTGGGGTTTCATTGTTTGGCTCTATGTAGAGGTATGGCCATGGAGGCGACTTCCCGCTTGTGAAGGTAAGCCCGCATGAAATCCTAATCCTGCATATTAATTTCGTTTACAGTTTAAGAAATTGCACACTCCTCATCCCCATTTGATTGTTGCTTGTAGGTGTCGAAAGGGATGGAGGGTAGCGTGGCTATAGCACAGTTGGCTCCCAGCATTTCATTAGTGGCCATGGTAAGCCTGTTCATCGATTTAATGCTTGTCACCCTTCAATCTTATGGGAGAGCTACGTTTTGCATGGTTGTTTTGGCTGGGGCTTGATGCTGTAGCGAAATCAATTTTTCCTTCAGGCTTTGAGTAGAGACTTGGTTATTTTTAATGTTGAGGCGGTATGCCGTGAAGTGTTTCTTACTCCATTCAGCTATGTGTAATGTTAATTTTTGGTTATGTAAAATGTTAATGTTATGGTTTTGGGATTTTAAAACCATGGGCTGCACCACTGCAAGCAATGGTGCCATAGCCCATTGGCACATCTGTGTAAAACCTTGCTCTCAGCCTTTAATGGCGATTGTGTATAGACTTTTGGGAAAGCCTATGCAAATAGATGTAAGTGTTGGTTTTTTTATTATTTGTAAAGGTTTATGGTGTATGCGATTCCCTCATGCATTCTTATTTAACTCTGTATTTTAAGTGGGGTTTTTAACGGACATAGGCATACACCTTACCGGATGCTCTGTGTGTAATTGTTGTTTATTAGTTTGATAAATGTAATAGTTCGATAGCATGGGTAAAATTCATGCCTTCAATGCCATGAGCCTTCCCACACTGTTGCGATCGCTTGCAGTTTCATTGCTTACAACATCTGGTTCTTATGTGATATTTGGACTGTGTTTTAAATCGTTGTTTGACCTTGGTCATGACTTATGTGAGCACTGTGTATTAAAATGTTAGTGGGTTTCATGGAGGCCAGGATATGCAGACCGTCGATGGCACTCGTTGGTTTTAAATAACTTGGACTCTGTATTAAAATGTTTAGCGGCCGAGGCCGTGCTGTAGCTAGAGACTTACGACCTCTCTTCTAGCATAGGCATTTTAATTATATGGCAATGGTGTGAGTCATGGCCTCCGTTATTAAACATATGAGCTTCATCGTTTTGGGTTAGGGCGATTTCAAACTCAGAAATATTTTATAAGAAATAATAAAAATGGTAATAGGAATTTACTTTATGGATTTGGTTATGCGTTTGATTATGGTGATGATTTATGTTACGGTTCTTATTGTGGATTTTCATTATGTTTAAGAAATGAAATTGTAACCTATGCAGGTCGATACCATGACCACTGTTTATTTAAAAATGACCTCTTTTTATTAACATAGAGTTGTATGAATGTTACTTGATGAAACTTTTAGATGGATATTTAAAATGGATCTTATATGGGACTATTTAAAAAATATAATGTATGTGAACTATGGTGTTTTAATATGAATGTTAATACTGTAGGTTTTATAGTAGAGTCTTGATGAGGAGCCAATGGATGGTCATGATATCCCTCTGATTATTATTAATGATGTTTTATTTATGTGGGATATTTTTAATGCAATTTGTAATATGATTACAGACCTTGAAAGGTCTTGGATGGGTTATTTTTTTTTTTTAGAAATAAATGCATAGATAGTTTTGATAGAGATTTATACCTAATAGCCTTACTTACTTATATATATATATAATTATTTTATAAAATAGTTCTGGTGATCAGTAATACCCTAGGGTATCTATATAGTATATTTACTTCTTTAAACTTACTCCTATGGTTAAATCTACTATAATATGAAACACATATCTCTACTGACAAATGTAATATGTCAGTAGAGATATAAGTATTAGGTGAACATTTAAATAGCAGATCTAGATTTACCTAGTATACAGTATTAATTTCTCAGTATGACAACGAATGCAGAACAAAAATTTTAAAGATGGGAACCTAGCTATATGCAGCCTATGATAGTATTTCCCATCCTAGGAATATTGAAGAGAAATAAAGACCCTAGCAAAAATATAGGCAGAACGTCAATGACCTAGGGTTAGTAAAATATATAGAAGCTTTTACAAAAAGCAGCCAGCATTATACACTAGAAATGAACTTTGACATACTAAGAATTCGTACCTGTGATTTATCTTCCTGAAGCTCCTTTAATGATTGAATGTGCACACTTTTAAAATAACTATCATAATCAATTTAAGACCAATCCGACCTCTGATTTTGATGACCAAATCACTTGGGAACTACCACGTTCCTCCCAACCATGACCCGAAACTGTTCCTGGTTCTAATCCAGATCCCCCAAAGCTAGAATCCAACATGCAAGTAGCTTAGAGCTCCTAAGGTAGGGTTTCTTATCTCGTATTCAGATTCTGAATCAGTGCTCTTTTCCTCGCAGGAGAAAGTTCTCCAAGAAAGCACTTGAGAGCAAAAATAGGCAGAATAATAATTCTCAAAAAGAAAAATTAGAACCCGAAGCCTTTGTTGGCTTGAGTCTTTATAGGCCTTTGTTGGCTTGAGTCTTTATAGGCATAAATTTTAATCAAAGGGGTAGTTAAGTCAAGAAATCCTTGATTTCTTGATTTAACCCTTTTTAATTACTGGGGTAATTTTCAATTCTTAACAAAGGAACTTTTAACTAGTTCCTAGTTAGTCTTTCATAGTTATTTCATTATTTATTAGTCATTAAATAATAAATAATAATTAGTGGAGCTTCTCTTCTTTCTTTATTCAATTATATAATTTATCGTAATTAATTATTTATACATACTATGTATAAAATAGATAGTATTCAAATAGTATGTTAACATTTGTCTTCAGGCATCATGTATCATGATTCCTAGACTTAGCGACACTTCCTTATGAAGGTTAAGTATATAGATGGCTCAGGTTTACTAGGCTAGGCAACTCTAAAATTCCTTGCATGTTGGATTTCCCTCATATAACATTGTAGCTCTTCGGTACTTTGATGACAATACATAATTCAAAATTTTCATTTAATCACTTATAAATAAGTATGATGATGATCAATATTTTTCTCGAGCCATTTTCACTCAGAAGATATCAAATTATTTTCAGTAACCCCTAGCACTTACCAGGGCCCATACTCAACGCCTATAGCAGGGAATTACAAACATAGTGAAATTCCGGAGCTTTCACTCAACACTAAATATTACGATGTACTTGTATAATACACGTAGGGATACAATGGCCAAAGATCCAATGCTCCAGATCTTATGCTCAACATCAACATGGAATGATCCAAAGCTTATGCCCAACATTTCCAATTATATTTTCATGTGTTCGAGAGCTCTATGCTCAACAAAAATAATCTCATCGATCATGTACTTCAGGGTCCACGCCCAACACAAAAAATTTCATTAATCATGTGCTTCAGGGTCCATGCCCAGCACAAAACATATATATACATATATATTATCAACAATTGGCTTACGCCCAATATACAAAACAAATCATCATGTTCATATGCAGTGGGGTCTTTGACCCAAAAATAAAACATCAATATAATCATCATGATCAACAGGGTCATGCCTATAAATGGTAGGTCCAAAATTTAGGGCATTACAAAAAATTAGGAAAAATAACTCTGTGTTGTAATTGGAAGAGGAACTAGATGTTTAAACAATATTAGCTCTCAAAAGATACCTTTGAATTAGTCATGAATGGAATAGTTATTCCTCCCAACCAGAACCTAGACCAATCAAAT
>LPNX010865985.1:534-25761 GCA_001517045.1 Pseudotsuga menziesii
ATTACAACCTAATGGAATGGAGAGGGAACACTCTCCTTTATACATGAGAGGCCTTAAGAAAAAGATAAGAACAGATCCACTATTCTCTCAACTACTCTCAACCACTTTCCTCTTATTACAAGATATGGTTCCTTCAAATCCTCATAAATCCTAGATAAGATATGCCAACCAAATCTTCCATGATCTTCTCCTTAAGAATAGGCTTGAATACTATCTCCTTTGGAATGATGTAAGAGATATTCGAGAAGTCTCTTTGGATTAATCATTTACATATTCCTACACATTACAAAGCTCACACATAATTGAGATATATATGTGAAAAACATGTATATTTTCTAATATTTAATCATAAATTCACTTAAAATACTAAAATGAATAAAGTGGAAAATAATAATGTAAAACCCACATATATGTATGGAAATGGTATGATAAAAGGGTAATGGGATGATGAAATGTAAGGAATAGGGAAGATAAAGTGGATGAAAAAGGGACATTTTTGAGACTCAACACGCAATACCCCATAAAAGGGGCTGAAGTTCAACTCTAGATCTGCCCTGATTAGCTCCTTTAGTCAAGGAATTGCAATCTCTAGTTAATATGGTGCCGATGAGACTAATTTCAATCAAATCGGTTGAGAATCCATTGATCTAGGATTTTGGATTTGCTCCATTATTCATCAATTTATCAATTAAAATAATCAATAATTGATTTTTTGGGGCTTTCTGACCTGAGTGATGGAAAATCACTCAAAACCTGGAAATAGTGGGTCTATAGGTTTACATGGTGATATTATCTTGAAAATGAGCACCCCCATGACTGAAACAGATTATTTGGCCCACTTTTATTACAAAACCAATTTTTCCAATTAGACTATTAAAAATAGCCTAAGTTTTTTTGGAAAAATTAAAATTTTAAAAAACTTAAAAAATTTAAAAAATTAAAAACCTAGGGGGAATTAGACATGTTCATCTAACTAGACCATGATGCCTAACATGTTTATACATTGACACATAGACACTAATAACCTCAATAGTCCTAAATGCCAAGCTGACCACCCCAACTTTGGAGGTATTGAGTGAAAAACTCAGAAATTATGAGTCGTTTATTCAACAACCAATAATAACCAACGGAAAAAACACCCTAGGCTGATCGGATTGACAAATAAAGTCTAAGAGACCGAGTCTTTTACAAACACTATCATGCTAGAACATCTTATTACAACTCCCCCATGGGGTATGAACATGTGATATAGTACAACAAACACTTCCCAGAAGCACTTTCAAAGGTCTTTTGAAGTCCGAACAAATCATCTTTGTCCGGTTCACCAGGCTCACTTGATAAAAAACCAGTAAGTACAACTTAGGTGGTAACACGACCGATGCAATAGTGGACATGGAATAAGTCCAAATTCTCCCCAGGAGTAAGTTATAATCCAATGGTGCATCAATCACCTCTACCTCAACAAACACTTCCTTCCCTGCCAACTTTATTTCGAAGGTTGGTAGGATACCATGTGGACGAAATGACCTTCCGTCAAAAACAGTAAGTAGGGTGTTCAATGGAACTACCTCTAGAGATCCAATAGCCTTCCAGCAAGACAAGGACATGAAAAATGTGGAAGCGCCCTCATTTACCATTTCCCTTCCAATGGTTTTCCCATCATGGATGACATTTATCGATAAGGCCACATGATATGGTAGGTGAATTTTGATGTCAGACAAATTAATATTCGCCATGAGGCTCAATGAATCCATGCTACCTAATGCTGCTAAGAGTGCATCTCGTTCAGCAAGACAACTCTGTAACACCTCTAAAGTCGATATCGCACAAGGGGTTTGGGCTAAATCTTCAGCTACAGAGTAGTTGGCTACAGCCCTAACATTAGGATTGTGGAAAGTTTTATTAAAGACACCCTTTGGTGTCTTGGGCATAGTTTCGGTAGGTTTTCCAATTGTCAGAGGGTTAGAAGTTTCACCTATAGACTCATGCTTCTCTAAAACCTTAGTCTCATAGTTCTTGTTCCTATTCTGGAGTAAAGTTTGGGATCGAACCATGTTGATATAATTTGGGTCAGGAGCATTTGGGGTGCCCCTTGCTACATTTGAAGCTGAAGCAGAATTCTGTCCCTGGGGAAAGGGATCCTTTAGGACAAACGATTGTCGGCCTTTGAGCAACTTCTGAGATTGGTCAATAAGGGGACATTGACGGGTCAAGTGATCTTCCTGGCACAATTTACATGGAAATTTCACCTTCTTCTTCTCTCTTTTCCACCCCATTAGCATTGTTTGTGGGTTTTGGCTTGTTTTGGTTTCCCTCGCCTTTCTTCCCCTTTTTCTTTTTCCCATTGGGATGCTGATTGCCCTTTTAGGAGGATTGCGCAAAAACATTTGCATTCTGGGGTGAGGGGGAAACCTTTGCTTCCTCTGCCATAGATTGTTTGATGGAAAACTCATGGAGTTGTTTAGCTAAAGATTCCATATTAGGATATTTCACTGAACCAACAACACCATCGACATGAGGTCCAGGCTTAGGTTTTTCGACACTGTCGGTTGGTCTCGGTGCATCAGGGATGATTTCATATAGAATCCTAGACTGAGAATATATCAAATCTAGATGTTGGGCCCTGAGGATAGCCTCTTCCTCATTAGTTATTCCAAAGTGGATACATCCTTAGATATATATGGCAATAAGGATTTAAGGAACCATTCTAACAAAAACGTGGGAGGGATAGTGGCTTTATGAGACTTTTTCACCTTCGCCACTCTTGGATGTGATATGGAATGTGAGTGGCTTTGTTTTGCTGAAAAGTGGACAATAAGTCTGCGCTTGCATTGTACCAGACAGGAAGCTGGAAATGGTTAAGGAACACATCAGCTAAGTCCCAAAAACTATCAAACACAACAGAGGGTAGTTCAATGTACCACTTTGCTGTGACACTAGTTAGAGTTATCTGGAACAATCTCAACCGAATGATGTCATCATTTAGTGAGTTGAAAGAGCACCGCAAGTGAAAAGTGGTGATATGAGTCCCTGGGTCTTCACCAACTTTTCCTTCAAATTTTGAAATATTCGAGGGTAGTTTGGTAGGGACAGGTGGCTAGGTGGCATCATGTTTCACTAGGTCATTCATTAACTTGGCCAAGTTTGTGTTACGGAGAGAAATTCCTATGGATCGGGGTACCACAACAGACAACTTGACTCCAGAAATCAATCCTTTCCAATATGCAATAGAAAGTAAATGTCTAACACTAAAGAATCAGACCTCATACTTTTTTCCGGATGGTTGAAGTAGATCCCCGTTGAGCTTTCCAACTTCAGCTAGAATTGATAGATTACTTCCTCAACAACAAGTAA
The DNA here is from genome assembly GCA_001517045.1 of Pseudotsuga menziesii. Lineage (NCBI taxonomy): Eukaryota > Viridiplantae > Streptophyta > Pinopsida > Pinales > Pinaceae > Pseudotsuga > Pseudotsuga menziesii. The sequence continues at coordinate 3,889 of LPNX010865985.1, forward strand.
GTAATACAAGCATTCTATATATCATGGTGTTAGATCTATTCTAGCATATATAATCAATAACATATAAGCATTTGACATAATCCCATGGATAAAATATTCATTCAAACAAACATTATTGGACATGAAAAGATATTTCTATTAATATAAATTAGAGATTACAAGATACAACCTCTGTCGGCACGTCTGTGAACCAGAGAAACTAAATCCCCCACTTGGGCCTCCACCACCTCAATCCTCCATCTCTCGATAGCAAGCTCATAAGAAAAAGGCAAGCTTGGGAAGAACACCAAAGTGCTCCAAGGGACAAAGGGATGCAGACTCAAGCATAAGTTACAGCAACAATGGACTATAGTTTCTTTGCTCTCAATTCTCTCTTATGCCTTCAATGTACCAAGGGGTTCCTTATATAGCTTTTCAAAGGGGTAATGAAAGGTCGAATCCGAGTGATATCAAGGCATAGGGAAGGCCAGGAGTCAAGCGAGTTGGATCCATGTCAAGGAAAACTCCAAAAGGATTTGGATTTTGTACACATCCCAATGTATGCGGTTTTAGTGGTCAAACCCGTGTATATACGCGCTTTTAGGTTTAAACTCACGTGTATCATTTTTCACATGTTTTTAGGGATGGTCAAGGAAACATCAAAGGACAAAAAATGGTTCATGGGGTCTAAGGAGTCTACAACGGGACAGGGGAAGGCCATACAAAGTGTGATTCACCTGGAGTGGTGAAATCAGCTATAACAGATGCTTTCTAATGTGTGAGGTCAGAGGGGTCATACGATGGCCGAAATACATTATAAGTCCATCCCAGAAGTGGAGTGATAAAGGATCCCAAATGGAAGACCAGCCACCCAATCAACATAGTACAATAATACAACTCTGCACATAACTGCAAATACATATATCAGTCCCGGATACATAAGAGTACAATGGTTATGAATAGGCATGATACAAGATATCACATAAGTGGTCATCGCCATGTATAATATACATAAATCAGAATCTCCTTTATGAAGATATACAAAGGACCATGATCTCCATAATGGCTGAAGATATATAACAGATCAAGATCTCCATAGTGGCTGGAATAAGCTGACATATAATGGAATCAAGTCACGAGATCTGAAATCTCATGAACACTGGCACGATCAAGGAGGTAGCATATAACAGATGCCACCAATCTAGATAGTCTTCTACACAAACCACTACGAGTACATGTCCTACTATGTGAATAAAGGTGTCGAGGTCAAACATGGTAGTCCATCGTCTGATTACCGATCATTAATGTATACCATTAACAGATGCAAGATCACCCACCAATGATGAAAATGGGAATCAAGGTACTAGAGTGCAAACTAACAAGTGTGAATAAATGTGTTGAGTTCGAACACTTGAGAGGATCCATCGATCAGGGGACATTGATGTATTCCCAAAATTATCGATGGCGAGAGAACCTGCCACTGATGACTGCAAGTCTCAAGGCACTCAAAATGACTCTAGATTCCAATCCCAGAATAAATGATCTAAAGTTGATGGGATGAAATCCGCTGGGAGGAGGGCATTAAGGCATCCCCCATCATCCAACACGAGGTACTCAGCAAAGCTGTATAATGTAGAAGGACTCAATCATAAGGTGCATGAACCAGTAACTATACTGGGAATGGCCAACATGCAAATTCAAGATAACTAAGGAATGGATGACTCAGGCTTCAACTTCCTTCAAACAAAATCATAACGATGTATGGTGACTGAATAAAGGTAGCACATACTCGATATACAAACTGGGACATCTTTGCGACATAGGAGGCATCGACAGAGGCTCCATAGGGACTGGAATCTTAACCAGTCGGTGGAGATAAAATCAGATAAACGAGTACAACTCCTAAAGTCAAACTATAACCCAACCAATGGATGTGATATACAGTGCTCTGTTCGAAGGAGACACGACTCGACAGCTGCCACAGATAACATCTTTCCTTGTCCAGATTTTTGGTTTTTTTTATTTTTTTTGGACTTTTTCAGTTATTTAAAAATCTTGAAAATAAAATAAAATAGCTTTATAGTTACATACTAGGAGGAGACGAGTGTCATAATGGAAAACAAACTAGTTCCAAGAAGTGGAACATACCTATGCTCAATGCAAGGATACATGTGTAGGATATCGACACTCAGGGGAAAATCCTCTCCCGGTGAAAAAGGAGACAAGCTACGAAGGATATAAAAATGGCTCTACATGGCTAGATGTGAGATAAGCTCTGGCTATATGGCTGAAATGCAACGTCAAGGAAGCCGACATAAATCTCAATAAGGCAGGAAAAGCTCATGATAATGCATTCACAACTTGACATGAAGGAGTCTTGAGGGAAATAGGCCAGCAAAAGATCAAGAGGAGTATGAGGCTCTTGCGAAATGTCATGGCAGTAATATACAATGGACTCCCACACCCTAAAGGAGAAAATTCCAGCATGGGCACCAAATGCAAAATAAGGTGCTAACTAGGGTACCCATGTAAGGTGAAGCTCTACCACTCATATCATGCCACTTCTAAAGCAGTAAGAAGGTTCCGTGACATAATAGAGTGGGTTCATACCTAAGGTCATGATGAGATGATCATAAGGTTATGAAAAATGCAGATGGTGATGAAACCTAACCTATATTCCATTTTAGACATGATACCTGAGATCGACACGAACGGGTCAATCCAATGGCTGAAATGACACTAAAAAAGGTCCTCTACATCATGAATTATGTCAAAAACGGTCCAAAATGGTTAGAAAATGTCGAAACTATACGAAAGGGGGTAAAATTTTTCAAATATTTGAAAAATTTCTATAAATAGTAAACAATTCAAAATATTATAAAACATTTGAAACTTTTACCCATTTGAGCTTTGATTTTCAACAACAAATTCCAGGAGATCTAGCTAGCGGAATCCACTACCGTTTCTTCCAGGTATTTACTCATAATCTTCTCTTTCATTTTGATGCAATTTTTTTGAAATTCCATGGTTAATTAAGCTTTCTAGGCCAACCCAAAATGGGCGCTGCGGCCCACACAAAAATCAAGGTTTTTTCCGCGTATAGGGCTGGATATATGCGGAAAAAGCCCTCAAACCCACGTACATACGCGGATGTTTTGAAAACAGTTGCGTATGAGGCCATGCATATGGTTTTTTCAATAAACTAATGGGAAAATCTGCAATTTCTTGTGCAGGATGGTCCTAGAGTGGTGAGAGCATGAATATGGTGAGGTAGAGGAAGCAGTAAGGGCGGATCTAATGGCTCAACAAGCTCTATGTTCATGCAGACTCTGCAAGTTTTGGTGTCTTGGTGGTTTGAGGGCCAAACCAAGACTATTACAGATGCTAGTGGATTACTGGGATCCAAAATTGGAGTCCTTCCATATAGATGGGATGTCCCTCACCATAGAGGTGGAGGACATATACTTCATTACTAGGATTTCTAGACGAGGGGAAGTGGTGAACCTTCGTTCACATGGTGGGCCAGAAGGTGGCTTGACTATCGACGAGTACATTGCGGTGTACTCCTATCCAGACACAGAGAAGGTGGGGATTCAGGTAGCTACCAACGCTATACAGGTGCTGGGCTTAAAGGCCATACTATTGACATTGGGAAAGATAGTAGGATTGGAATCACTCCACCAGGCCTGGAGGCCTCTGATGTTCTATGCAGTGGAGTGCATGAGACCCACGATCTATGACTGGAGCACTACACTACTGATCAACATGAAACATCAGCTCAGTGAGTGTAAGGCAGGTAGAGTGCAGAACTTCGGGTTTAGCAGTATTTTGAGCATGTTTTTCTTTGAGCGTGTTCTAGGATTGAGCCCTAGAGTGGACGTTCCTCTTCACAAGGTTCAAGATCCGGTCCAACGGCATTGGGTATATGCTATGCGGATACTGGGGGTTGGTAGGGTGGCACCCCCATATCCAGCTGAGTTCTTTCTGTGGCGGTGACGACAGATAATTGCCATCGATGACTACCCCTATGCAGGGATAGATTTTTGGGGGGAATCGGACATGCCGCTACCACCAGGATCAGCATATGGCGATATAGGTAACGAATCTCAACCCTCTCTTTTTAAATTTTGAGTTATTTAAATTTTTTGTGTTTTCTTGATTATATGGAATCAAAAAAACATATTTTTGCGTGATAATACATAGTGACATCTACCATTTGTGTGCATATGTGGGACCACGGTGGCCAGAGGGCTTCCCTCATCATAGATGGAGGGGAAGAGGAGATGACATCACAGGTGTGGATGCAGAGCAGATGCTTCAGAGCATTCATACCAATTTTGTGAGACTGACACATAGGGCTCCCATGGCGCAAGTCAAGGACTTTGCTAAGGCTATGCAGTGGCAGGTGGTGGGTGTACCATGCGCGTGGGTGCGATTATTTCGACGGCTAGCTAGAGCCGTAGTGACCTTCCATGATCACAACCCTCCTCCTCCATTGGATTAGACACCTGGGAGTGTATACATTTTGTACTACCGTGTATTATATGCTAGTGGCTCGAAAGCCCCAATTTTGTATCATGACACTATGTATTATCACATTTTGGATGTATATATAATTTTTTTTATGGTGATCGGTTTATTTATTTAGATGTGTAGAAATTGTGCTTGTGATTAATTTATTTTGAATAAAACAAATGCCAATCTAACACGTAGTTAGCATATGAGTCAGCAACTTGATTATTATTTCTTGGAATATGTATATATGTTATATTGTCAAATTGTCATTCTAACAATGTCACACGTAAGAATATTCTCAATAACGTCGGATCTCTAACATGGTACAAACTATTGAGTTGTGACACTACTAACTCCGAATCAAGACGTACCTCAAGAGAGAGAACACCATGTGAAATGGCATCTCGTAGAAGCTCAATAATGACACTGTATTCAGCAACATTGTTGGAAGATGGCCATAGACATACGCCTCTTGAAGACAGTACCTGACCCATAGGAGTATAGATCACCCAAGTAGCAGAGGTTGAGTGTTGAGTGTGACGGATTGCACCATCCACGAATCCTATGTGGGTGGAAGATTCCATTCACATCTGCCAAAAGAAACGAAAACTAATCACAAACCCGATCACAATAATAAAAATACCTAACTATGCAAAGATGTACAATAATATACAATAAGCAGCCTTAGCTGAAGATCATGCATAGTATTTCTTGAGATAGAGCCCATTTCTAGGCTCTGCCAAAGCCGTTCCTTCATAATCCACTAACTTGTATGCACCCTTCTCTAACACACGCTTGACCACGTAAGGACCACACGACATAGGATTAAATTTCCCTACCCCCAAGGGTTCTTTCGGTTGATCCCACAAAAGGAGCAGGTCTCCTTCACTAAACCTCCTTGGACGGATAGACTTATCGTACTGGACCTTTACGCGACATTTATTGACTTCTAGAGCCACCAAGGCATCCCACCGTTGCTCATCAAGTTTCTCAAGGTGAACCAAATGCTCCTCTAATGGGGAAGTGTCTGGTAAGAGTTATACAACTAGCTTTAAAGAAGGAATGTTGCATTCAACCGGCAATATCAACTCCACTCCACGTACAAGTTGATATGGAGAAAAACTAGTGGCAATATTAACAATGGTTCGATATGCCCACAAAGCAGGATATAACATGATGTGCCAATTGTTCTTGCTTTGTGCAATGGTTCATTGGAGAATGGATTTGAGTGATTTATTCACTGCTTCTATCTTTCCATTCACTTGAGGGTAGTAAGAAGAGGAATGCTCTTACTTATACCCTAACTTGGATGCCAACTCTTCCATCATACAGTTTTGAAAGTGTGAGCCATGGTCAGTGACAAGCTCTTTCAGAATTCCGAACCGAGTAATAATTTCGTTGAACACAAAGTGAGCGACTGTCTCACCGTCGGATTTTACAGTAGGCATAGATTCAGTCCATTTCATGAACTAATCAACAGCCACTATAATATGATGGTGCCCCCAAGCCAAATTTGGGTTGCAATCCATAAAATCGAGCCCCCACTTAGTGAAGGGACCGACGGTGATAATGGGATGTAACGGGGTAGGTTTCGAGCGCATATTATGTGCGAACACTTGGAAAGGGTGGCACCTCTTGACTGCATCAACACAATCCCTAAAGATCGACGACCAGAAATAAGCCACTCTTAAAATATTTTGATCTATAGAAATCCCAAATAAATGACCACCACACGCCCCTCTGTGGCAATCATTCAGCACTACCTTAGCCTCTTCATGAGTTAAACAATGTCGTAAAATGGAATCTACCCCACGGCGGTACAAAGTGTTATCCACTATGAGGTAGTTCTTAGAGACGTGACGTAATCATTGTCGTTCATCTCGCGAGAGGTGAGTAGGGGTCTTCAATGTTTATAAATAGATTATGATATCCCCATACCATGGGTCTAACGTTGATATTAAGAAGATGTGTTCATCAACAAACGTATCTTCACAAACCAACTCCTCAGCCTCACTCGGGAAATCCGATATCAGCTCTGCAAAAATTAAAGACTTCTTCGATTTTGCCGAAACAAACTCGAGATCGAATTCTTATAGAATGACAATCCATTTATTATATTTTCCCCCAATCATCCTTTGGGTGAATACAAATTGAAATGGATTGACATGGGCTACAACCAAGGTCTAGCAAAGGAGAATATAATGTCTCAACCACTGAACCGCATGTACGGTAGATAAAGCAAGCTTCTTGACATGAGAATAATGAATCTCTGCATCAATAAGGTTCCAGCTCAAATAATATATGACATGCTCTTGGAGCTCCTCATCCTCTTGAACCAAAACCATACCAATCGTCTCTAATGACAAGACCACATATAATAGAAAATCACGGCTATAGTCCAGGGGACTAATCACTGGGGCCGATGCTAGGGCTCATTTGAGTGCATCGAAGGAATCCTGGGCTTGCTCATCCCAATAAAAGGGCGTGTTCTTCTTCAAGAGACGCATGAAGCCTCTAGTCAAATTGGAAAAGTTGACAACAAATCTTCGTAAGAATTTTTCCATGCCTTGCAAACACTGAAGATGATGAATATTCTTCAGGGGAGAATCCTAACAAATGATGAATCCTAACAAACGCCCTGACTTCACACAAAATATGCACTTATGAGGATTTAATCTAACTGAATAGTGCCGAAATATTTCAAATACCAATATCAAGTGATAGGGATGATGCATTCTCATACGAGAATGAGCAGCAAGGTCATCCAAAAATACTTCAATAATTGACTTGAGATCGTGGAAGATCAAGGTCATTGCCTGCTGAAATGTAGCTCCGGCATTTTTAAGGCCGAAAGGCATTTTCCAATATGCAAATGTTCCCCAAGGACAAATAAATGTAGTCTTATGTTGGTCCTTAGGTTTAATCTGTATCTAATTATATCTGAAAAATCCATCCATGAAGGAGAACACCTCGCTACCCGCACACTCATCCAAAATCTGATCAATAAATGGTGTGGGGAAATTGTCCTTAGGATAGGCACGATTCAAATCACGGAAATTAGTACATATGTGGATCACTCCCTACTTCTTATCCACCGGAACAAGGTTTGAAACCCACTCCATCAAGGGAATGGGATAGATGAAACTGGCTTCCAACAGCTTCTCTATCTCTGCCTTAATCGCGAGTGCTTTCCTAGGATTCACCGCACGTAAATGTTGTCGAACAAGATTAGCCTTGGGGTAAGTATTAATCTTGTGCTCAACAATACGAGGGTCAATACCTGGCATCTCATTGTAAGACCAAGCAAAAATATCATAGAATTCCTTAAATAGCTTGGTGTATTCAAGAATCTCAGCATGGGAACATTCCGCCCCAATATAGACATTCTCTGTCATGCCAAGATTGCGAGAGATGTTGATAGGAATCGTTGAATATATGTTCACCATGTTTCCATTAGCCATCGAACCAGGAGATCTTAATGGAACCATAGGACTACCAACTCTCTGACTAAGAACCGCCCTAAAATCCTCATGCTCCAAGCGGTCAAGCTCTGGAAGAAAGTACGATCTATGATGGAGTTCCTCCCATGGTGGCTCAAATATTGACATAGCCTCAATAATCGCTTCATATGAAGGGAAAACCATATCAAGGTAGTCGTGTGCATGAGAAGATTGTACTGCCCATGCCGGAAAATCATAAGGGTCCTCCTCCTCCATCCATGAAGAGGAAGGACTAGGCTTTGCAACACACTTGAGATTAGCTTGATAAGATATCATAGCTATAGGCAATGACACGTTCGTCACGATGGGCTCACTCGAAGTAATCGGTGTAGGAAGAATCCAAGGATCTTCCATATGACTCGTGTGAAAAGACACTAATGTCATAGATGTCGAAGCCTCATTGGAACTAGATCTTATCATAAGGATCGGTGCAGTACAACTAAAGCTTCCCATGAGGGATGGATACATGCCTACACCCACACTCCCAGTTGCTAGCTAAGAGTGGTCAATGATTGAGATCGAAGCTCCCGAATATGTGGTAACCAAAATATTATTGAATGTCATATGATCAATCGTTACGATCTTCTTGTTATGTGGAAAGCATACAATGTGGAACAAGGAATAGGTAATGCCTTGCATACGTTACATCCAGTTCCTACCCAACAAGATATTGTAGTCAAGGGGCGCATCTACCACCTCGACCTCTATCGCAACAGTCTTCCCTCCCAAATGGACTTTAAGGGAAAGAAGGATGCCGTACGGCCTAAAATATCTCCCATCGAATGCAGTTAACATGGTTGTTGATTTAGACAGCTCAGGAGAACCCAGACCCTTCCAACAGGATAAATACATCACAGAAGCAGCAACACCTTCATCAATCACAGTGTGCTTGATGATCATATTAAGACATTATACGTAAATAAAAAGAGACACATAGTAAGGAAAGCGAGGCTGAAGTCCTGCGGTTTCAAATTTGATCATGGAGGAAGAATCATCATCATTCACACCAAGGGAAGAAAGTAACGCCCTCCTTTGCGACGGAAAACTTTGAAGCACTTCCAATGCAGACATCGCAGAATGAGTGTGGCCCAAATCCTCGACAACTGAATAGTTCTAGGTGGCTCGAGCATTTGGATTATGCCCGTAATGCTTAAGGACTCCCTTATGAATGTGAGGTGCAGTCTCAGGTTTATCCATAGGTTTCTCAATACACAAAGGGGACCCTAGTGGATCAGGCTCTTTGCTTGGGCTGGGTTGTGACGAACCATGATATTTCGCACGGGTCACAACTTTCACAGCATGGACCATGTTAATGCACCCACGACCACTACTCTCCATCAGATCATGATCATCACCAGACTAATCATGGGACTTTGAGTTCATATTTTGATTATGTGGTAAAGGGTTAGTTAGCACAGTTGGGCCCTGTGCCAAGAATCTCGAAGCTTCCTCAATATGAGGGCACAAGTAAGTGAGGTGATCGTCCTTACATAACTTGCAAGGGAAATTAACCTTACATTTAGCTTGCTTGTCCCCCCCATCATTTCAGCCATTCTTGTCATTACTATTAGCATTATCATTCTTATTCCCACCCTTACGATTATTTTTACCCTTTTTTCTATTCCGTCCGGGCTGCTGGTTACCCTTTTGGTCCGACGATAGCACAGAAAGTACACTCGTCATTTGGGCGGGTTGAGATGAAGCCGTAGCTTGTCCCGAAGTAGATTGGTTGATCGAAAATTAACTAACTTGTTTTGCAACTGAATCCGCAAGTTTTGCACTTACACAAGCCACAATGCCATCGGCATGTGGTGCAGGTTTGACTTTGGGGTCAAAACTAGAATGCAGAGCATTGTGAATAATCTCATATAACAAATCAGACTGAGCATAGATCAAGTCCAGTTCCCGTGCCCTAAAAATCACTTGTTCCTCATTCTGCACTCTAGATGTGGAAACATCCTTTGCTATGTACGGCAATAATGACTTGAGGAAACACTCGAGGAGGAACTCCAGCGGTATAAAGGCTTTAATTAACCTCTTTCGTCTACGCCACTCTTGAATATGATCAAAGATATGTGTGGCTTTATCTTGCTGAAATTTTGACAAGAGTTTAGTACCAATGTCATAACGCACTGGTAGCTGGAAGTGATTAAGAAAATTCATCACAAGGTTGCCGAACAAACCGAAAGCTCCCCTAGGTAACTCTATATACCATTTCGCGGCAGGCCCTATAAGGGTGCGTTGAAATAGTCTCAAATGGATTGAGTCCTAATGTAAGGAATTTGAAGAGCACCATAGGTGAAATGTAGTAACGTGTTCACTCAGATCCTCTCCTGGTTTTCTCTTGAACTTAGGTATGTCCGAAGGAAGCTTGGTAGGGACAGTCGGCCAAGCTGGGTCATGAGCTACAGGATCGTTCGTCAATCTCAACAAGTCAGGAAGATTGAGTGTCAAGAGGAAAGGGAGCCTAGGATGATGAGGTCTATGGGTCACTCCCTGATTCATATAGGTCTGATTACCACCATGGCCTTGGCCATAGTGTCCTCCTCTTGTATGACCGGTATAGGGTGGCGTGGAAGCACCATAGTGTGGTGGACCTTGACTAGCAGGAGCTACAAAGCCCTAATTAGGAGAGTAAGTAGGTTATTGATACCCGCCCCCATAAGGTGAAGAACCCTGTCCATAATGCATCCCATAATAGGGTCCATACGTCATCGCATGCGATGCCCCCTGAGACACTCCGTAGGTAGGAAGATATGCTCCGGAAGTAGGAATATACATACTGGAAGTAGGGATATACGCCCTAGAAGTAGTAACATGACCTCTAGAAGTATGCACATAACCTCTCTAAGCAACAGGCGGTATGTAAACCTGAGACAGAATCGGTCTAGTAACTGCAGTACGGACCTGACTCATAGCCATGTGCCATCTCGAAGCACCATGCAAATAAGGTGGAGGATGAACGTTTGAAGAACTAAGGACCGAGGAAAAAGGAATCTGAGTAATAATGTACGTACTATTCCCTATTGTCACTCGTCTCGGATCTGGTATCCTAATAGGATCACTAACCCTAGACCTAGGAGGGATATGTGATGTAACTTCCACCACTGGGATGGAAGGTGCAATAAGACTAGTTCTCCCAAAACTCTCCGCATGGTAGGGAATGAGAGTGCCCCTAGGCATAGTGTTAGGCTCAAAGTCAGATTCGACATGAAATACCAAATCATGTGTAGGAAAACCAGACATACCATAATTTCCATAGCTAGTGCTGGCAGGTTCAAAATGAGTCTCAGCATCCTCCGACATTCCATACCGGTAACGCATCAGTGGGGAATCAACCCTAGAGCGAGTACATCTATCATGCATGGTTCTTATCTTAGAAATCATAGGACCTAACTCAGCCAAGTCGGGTGAAGGATAGTAAGTAGGAGTAAACTCCCCATCATCTACAAGAATGGGAGAAGGTGGTTCAAGAATACCTTCTAAATGGTCTCCCATGGTGTGTGAATCAATGTGTTAAATATTTTTCCTAGACTATCTAGGTATCTCTCCCAAAGGAGGAGGAGAAGTAGAAGGCAGAATTCCTGCTAAATGATGAGAACAACGAGGAGCTGCACCTGAATCCACAATGACTCAAAAAATAGAAAAGACTCTCTATTTACATAAACCCTAGGCCAAGTATCGTGCATAGAGCAATCACTAATAAAATCTAAAGCCAAATGCAAGCAAACAAGGGCTAGATAAATGAGCTCCCGAATGAAGCAGGTATGTCTCACCTAGGAGAGGCTTGAGACTCCCATACACAACAAGAAGAGGTACGTAACCAATTATTGTGGCCCTCAACTTCAACGCGTAAAGAGACTATGTTGTCCGACCCCAACCTAGCTGGGACACCCGCAGAATAACCCCTGCAAATTTCCCCCTCGATATCCTAGGTAAGGCCACTAAGGTCACCTCAATATAATCAATACTCAGGCAATAGTCACAGGCAGGATTGACCATATGGGTAGGGTAGTAAAGCCCGAAACTCTTGAAAGAGCCCCCAGATACGAATACAATCCTAGAAATATCTCCGGTGCTTCTTAGTTATGACTAGGGGTCATCCCAATCAATAACTGCTCACATTGCCTCATGCTTAACTCACTTTTGAGAGGAGGATCCTGAGAAACACTGGTTATACCAAGGATTTGACACACTCACCTGGACAGACACATCCATGTTGTTGTTTAGTGATCTTAGAGAATTTAATTACAATGAACTATTCCAAGATCCTAAAACCTAAGCTTGTTGGTGCACCCTATAAAAGAAAAGAGTGTAGTTCATTTTAGTTTAGCATTGATTTTAATTGTCTTTATTACTCAAAATAGGGATATGACTATGCAACTAATGGTGTTATGACGCAACATGAAGTAAAATGTACACCTAACAATCAATGCAAATGCATTGTGTCCATGAAAACAGGGTATGCTACTACGTGAAATGCACAATTTTTCTTCAAATGATGAATGCAATCTTTCCTATATGAAGTCCTAACTAGTACTCCAAAGAAAATCTAGTGCAAGTACAATGAAAAGATGCAAAATGCAATGCATGATGATAAGCAAATGTTTTTGGATTTTTGAAATAAAATGAGATGCACAAAAGCAAAAGAATGATTCTATGACCCATAGACTCTGCAAGCACGCACAAATAGGACTCGAGCAAAGCACTAAGGTAAAAGAACTCTAATGCACTAATCTCAAACAAAAAATCGAAAATGCCATGAAAAGAACCTTCTTAAAAAAATAAAAATAAAAATAAAGCCTAAAAATAACGTTTCTGGTCAGAAACAGAGGTATAAACAGACTCAGGAAGTGCCAAAGGAGACTCATCAAATATCAAAATTCATAAATCCCACAAAAAGGCAAAAGCAAGGGCATACACGACTATTCGGAGTAAACCCATGTGTATACACGGAAATTGAATAGAAACCCGCATGTATATGCGACTATGAGTTCAAAACTCGCGTACAGGAAGAAAGGTGCATAAAATCAAGGAAAACAGACAAGCTGAGACAAACTTCAGATGAATCAGACACTACCAGGCATACATACCCCCAGATTCGACATAGAAACAAGAGATAAAGAGCAATTCAAATTCATTGAATGCCGATAAAACAACCCCCAAAGGACAACTACTAGGAACTCCCCAGCAGAGTCGCCAATTCTGTTATGGAGAGAAATTCCTATGGATTGGGGTACCACAACAAACAACTTGACTCCAAAAATCAATCCTTTCCAATATGCAATAGAAAGTAAATGTCTAACACTAAAGGATCAGACCTCGTACCTTATTCCAGACGGTTGAAGTAGATCCCGGTTGAGCTTTCCAACTTCAGCTAGAATTGATAGATTACTTCCTCAAGAACAAGTAAACATTACAAGCATTCTATATATCATGGTTTTAGATCTATTCTATCATATATAATCAATAATGTATAAGCATTTGACATAATCCCATGGATAAAATATTCATTCAAGCACACATTATTGGACAGGAAAAGATATTTCTATTAATATAAATAAGAGATTACAAGATACAACCTATGTCGGCATGTCTGTGAACCAGAGAAATTGAATCCCCCACTTGGGCCTCTAACACCTCAATCCTCCATGTCTCGATAGCAAGCTCACAAGCAAAAGGCAAGCTTGGGAAGAACACCAATGTGCTCCAAGGGACAAAGGGATGCATACTCAAGCATAAGTTCCGTCAACAATGGACTATAGTTTCTTTGCTATCAATTCTCTCTTATTCCTTCAATGTACCAAGGGGTTCCTTATATAGATTTTCAAAGGGGTAATGAAAGGTAAAATCCGAGCGATCTCAAGGCATAGGGAAGGCCAAACTTCAAGTGAGTCGGATCCATGTCAAGGAAAACTCCAAAAGGATTTGGATTTTGTACACATCCCGATGTACGTGGTTTTAGTGGTCAAACCCACGTATATACATGCTTATAGGTTTAAAAGTCACATGTATCATTTTTCACATGTTTTTAGGGATGGTCAAGGAAACATCAAAGGACAAAAAATGGTCCATGGGGTCTAAGGAGTCTGCAGCGGGACAAGGGAAGGCCATACAAAGTGTGATTCACCTGGAGTGGTGAAATCAGCTATAACAGTCTGGAAAATTCAAAGTTGGTAGGAAAGGAAGTTTGGGTATGACTAGAGACTGAAAAGTACAACCTTGGGATGTAGAAGGACTTGCCCCCTGATTCTCAAAAGTAAAGGCAAGGTTTCCCCCAGCTACTAGTTGTGAGGTAGTCGGACCACTTTGGAAAGGATTTCTCCCATACGATAGTGGATTGTTCATATGTGGTGCAGTGTATGTGGTTTGAGCTGCTCGAGATGAAACTGGAGTTTAGAAAATAGGAGCAGGTATCCCTCTGCTAGAAAGAGATAAAGGAGAGCTTGTGAAAGGAGACAAAATTGGTGTTTGAAAACCTTGACCATAAGGATTAGTGTTTCCAAATTGCACCCCTACATATGTAGGAGTGAGACCTATATATGGAGTGGATGGGGGAATATGCCCCCCATTCCAGGGAAAACCATGGAAAAATGAAGAGGATCCCACTAGACCACTCTAGGAAGTGTGTGCAAAATAAGTTGAAGAAGGAGGTACACTAGGGATCCTAGTGACCACCCCACCAAAAGTGGCTACTACATTTGTTGAAGCTGGAGGTCGGAATAGCCAACTAGCTGGAGTTAAAGGAGTCACTAGGTATGTTTTATCTAGGGTAACCCATCAAGGGAGGTGGTATCCCTTCATCCAGAGTGACTGAGGTGGAGGTAGAAGAACTTTCTCCTGCACTAGAAATTAGTTTTCCTACATGAACACCAATTACAGGTGAATTGAAAGGACGAACCTAGACAATCATTGGATCATTTAGGTCAGTAAGAGGTGAATTAATGTTTCTCGCAAACTCGTCATCCTGCAAGTCTTCTATCTCTACTGGGGTTGTATCAACCTGGTTTGTCCTAAGTTCTGGTTCACTCAGAACTTCACTATTTCCTACCGGTTCGAAAGAATCATCTGTGTTTAATCTCTGCCTTTGAGGGGGCGGTGGAGGATCCACTTTAGTGATCGAAGGAATATTTTGCAACCTTCTTGACCTTCTGAAAGGTTGGTCCTCCATGGTTGAAAATTTGACTCTTCACACCCTAAGGTCAGCTAAACACAAACAAACCATAGAGAAATCACTACAAAATTTCCTAAAGTATTCAACAATCACAAGGGGTATAAGATATGCTTTCCAGAAGAAATCTGAGAGACAACTACTTGGCATCCTTGAAGATGTTCTTAGGCACAAGTGGAGGAATCACTCACCGCCCTCCCACACTTTCTATAAGGGTTACCTTCCAAGCCTATCCAAGGTCAACATGGAATAACCTTTCGGCGTACCTATGTATGAACCCTAGATGTCTGAGAGAATATAGGCTACCTTAACTATATTGACAGTCTAGGGGAACAGTCGCAAGCCTGGTTCATACGTATGGGAAGGGTAGCAAATCCTGAAACCCTACCTTTGACAGAATCCCCAGAGGGTTATGTCCATAGTCCAAGCCTCCATGCGGCCTCGTGCTTAACTCCCGTTTGAGAGGAGCTTGTCAGATACAACCAACATAGGAAAGGGTTTACTTATTGATTGGCCAACTACGTTTGAATTTAAACACTTGTGGAGAGTTTAAACTCCCTATCCCACAATTCTAGCCTAAGCTAGTTGGTGTATGACCCTATAAAATAAAACTTCCTAATAAATTTTAAATTATATCGTTTATTTTAAGGGTTGTTCTTAGTCAAAAGGTAAATGGCGTGAGGTATTGTGAT
Source organism: Pseudotsuga menziesii (assembly GCA_001517045.1). NCBI lineage: Eukaryota > Viridiplantae > Streptophyta > Pinopsida > Pinales > Pinaceae > Pseudotsuga > Pseudotsuga menziesii. The sequence goes on from LPNX010865985.1 coordinate 19,746, forward strand.
GTTATAGACTCGATAAGAAAACTAAAATGATGTATAAAGTAACTTCCAAAGAAAAATGAAACTACTTAAAACAAAATTCTTTTATTTTAGTAAATGTAAGTGAATGAAATTAAAACTAAGTGTTGAAAAACTAAGACTTTTTATAATTTTTGAAATTTTAATTGAAAATAATGAGAAGAAAACTACTAAGTGCAACTATATGCAAAAGCATGAAATGTTTTTCTTTCCCTTTTTCAAATTCTTCAAACAATACAATGAATCTAAATGCAAATTTTTGAGTATGTTTGAATGATCACAACACATCAAAAGAAAAATGAAGTATAGAGGACCTATAATGACCGAACTTCAACCAAACAAGAAGGAAACTTGGTAAAAAACTTTACTTGGAAAACTAATGAATAAAATCCACTAGATTTACTAAAGAACAAGTGGCTAACTGACACTACGCAAAGCAGTACAGAGAATAAGGTATCTAAATCCCTTATCATCAACTCAGATACATACCACTGAACTCATAGGTCAAGCAGGAGGGCCAACTTCAAGTCACTACAAGACTCAAACAAAATAAAACCAAAGGCTTGATAACAAGCGAAAAGTATGGCATACAAGACTTTGGAATTACTAAATTATGCCAACAACAGAAGACCCCCAAGCAGACAAAAATCAACCAAGATAGGGACAAGCAAACCCTACCAATTTTTTTTATGTTGCTACAGGATATATGCAACTGTCTTATATAGAAAATCGCGTACCATACACGACTGTCTTATACAGAAACCCGCATATTCAAGTTGCTATATGCGACTGTGTGTAACAAAAACCCACGTGTACAACAAAAAAATTTCAAAGAAAAAATATAAGAAGGTCTCTGGACATACTATACTGCAAATCAAAGGCAGGATAAAGAAACCACACTCAAAATCCGAGCAAATACTAGTCAGGAATCTACAGGATAAACCCACTGTAGGCTGGGCTCCCGAGTGGAGTCACCAGTTCAGTTGTTGAGGATAAAACACCCTTATAACCTAGGGTATAGGGTTACCAACTTACTACTAACTTGCAGACAATCATCTTTTTACAGAGAATGGAAAGAGAATAGGAAGAAAATCTTGACTTACCCGATTAGCGACGGTTGATCCAAGCTTGATATTCTCTCGCTCCACTTCTATCCAAAGCTTCTAGGGATGTACTTCTCCACCTGCAAAGAGAAAATAATTCAAGTAATATCTCATGCATATGTATATTAGAATTTAGATGAAAAGAATATATATAACATAATCAAGCATATTCATGAAGACAATATACATGAAATAGACTCAATACAAGATTGGAAGAAGAATTCTCATTATTAACAAGCGGTGAATAAGATAAGAGTACAACCCAACTTCTGACACAAGGAATTTTCTGTAACCAAAGGACTATGAGTTTTTCTGCTCTAAGACTCTCAAGATATACCACCAACATAATGTTTCTCTCCAAAATTGATTGATTAGCCCCCACCCCAAGGCCTCTATTTATACTTTGGGAAATAGAGTGGTTTCGAAGGTTGAGATGGTTGAGATGGTTGGGATAGTTATGGATTAGGACCCAACTAATATCATCTAATCTTGATTTATATTTTTTAATGTCAAATTAAGGTATATGTGGGTATTAATATAGGAAACTCATGTATGACACGTGGGTTGCTCAAAGGGAACTCACATATGCAAGTATAAGCGGGTTGCAGTGCAAATACTCGCATATGACACGCGAGTTGCAATGCACACAGTCATGTCTGCAACCCAAAACTCATAATAAAAATATAGAAGGCTGGTCTGAGGAAAATGCATCAAAGGTCATGGCCATCTATAGTGTTTTGGCCAGTTCAATCCAAATTGTCCTTTTGTGTACCAACATGAGAAATGTCGGCACTCGGACGAAGAAGTGCCATTTTGGCTGATAACACCATGCTTCAGTTCCTCCGATATGTCATCCTTTTGTTTCAAGTATGACATTGTCATATCCCATTCATCCAACTATTAACCCCAAGGAAATGATCTATCTGAGTCAAGCAATAAAAGCTTAATGACCATAATCAAGAAAACTGTGGGTGATAATAAAAAGGCCTGGGATAGCAAGATCAAGTTTGCATTATGGGATAATAGAATAACAAATAAAATTTCGACCAAAAGGAGCCCTTTTGAAATTGTCTATGGCCTATATGTCACCTTAACGATCCACTTAAAGCTTCCAGTGTATCAGATTCTCCAGGCCTTTAGCTTAGATTAGGATGCCATTCAAAACAGAATCAACCAGTTGATCGAGTTAGATGAAAGCAGAAGAAATTCCCTTGACCAGAGTATCAGAAATTCAAAAAATTCAAGAGAATCTTTGATGGATCTACCTGGCCTAGATCCTTTGAATTAGGTGACACAGTATTGTGTTGGGACAAACCATGGGAGAAACCCAGGAAACACAAAAAGTTCGATGGCTTATGGTTGGAGCCATATATCATTGATGAAGTAGTAGGAACAAATTATTTCTATCTGAATGAACTGGAATGAGAAAGGTTGATCCTATCAGTGAATGGCTTTCTCCTCAATATGTTATTCACATAGAGGGTTTGATTCCTTTATTGGCATCAATGGTTTCAGGGCCAATTTCTAAACTTTTCCCTGCATGTATTTTTAAAATTTCATGTCTCTTATTGTTGTATTATATATGTTTTGTACCATAGAACTAACCTTGAATTTTTTCTGTTGTATATTAGTATTGTAAAATATTGATTTTTGTACATTATATACTAATTCTATACTTTAATATGTTTTTCCAGTTGGTTTCTTTTATATACATGTTACTAATAAACTTTAATTGTTGTGTAGGAACTAGAGATTCTGGATTTCTCACTTCCTCTTCTTTGATCAAAATATTAGTTAGAGCATGTGTCTCTAGATGGAGCCAGATGTTACCTACTAAGTCATACATAGTCGGTGTTATCAAGTGAGCCTGGTGAACCGGACAAATATGATTTGTTCGAACTTTAGAAGACCTTCAGACTTGCTTCTGGGAAGTGTTTTTTTTTATCTACCACATGCTCATACCCCCTTGGGGAATTTGTAATAAAATGTTCTAACATGGTAGTGTCTGTAAAAGAATTGGTCTCTTGGAATGTATTTGTCAATCCGATCAGCCCAGAGTGTTTTTTCCCTTGGTTATTATTGGTTGTTGAATAAAAGACTGATAGATTTTGAGTTTTTCACTCAATACCTCCAAAGTTGGGGTGTTCGGGTTGACATTTAGGCATATTGAGGTTATTAGAGTTTGTGCCAATGTATAAACATTCTAATCATTATGGTCAAGTGTCACGTCCCCATCCCTCAGACCCGAAAAGAGGATGCGACGAACACCAAGCATACGGGAAAACAACCCCATGAACATAAAGAAAAGACATCAATGCTGAAATTAAAGAAACTGAAATGTAACAAGAATGCTAAACATACAAGCATACACGGATGCATAATTCTTCAATCATACAGCAGAAACAAACACACATACAATTCTAGCATTCAACATGTTCATTACAATTCATAGAACAACAGATATAATTGCAGAGATGAAGTAACAGTAGTACTTATCTTTTGATGAAGAATCCCACAACCAGCTACGTCGATGCAACGTTCCACCCAACCATAGGCCAGCGTGCTCATCAATCTCTCATCAATGCTGCCACCCCCGAGCTGGGCATGATTCCTTTAGGATAAGGGTCATTGCAAGCTTACACATAGCCAAGGGACACAATCAGCAAACCAACACCACTGGGTTTACCAGGCCATCAACAGATCGGCCAAGCCAGCACAGTCCAAAGGACAACCACTGCATACCAGCAGCAAAACAACCCTTCACAGCTCCATGAAGAAGGAAAGTCAACCGGTGACAGTCCCAAACGAAAGGTGAGTCACAAGGAAACTCAGAGTTGTTCTTGGCCCTAACGTGGCCAAAAGAACTCACTGCAACCCAAAACCAGGGGAATAACAGCATCCCAAACACACAATGGATGATGGCAGCAATTCACAGCCCACGGTGAATAGTAAACAACACTCCCATCATAGCCATGGGAGACTCAGCCAATGACTGTGGTGATCAATAGCCACAACTCATAGTGCAAACGATGGCAGCTATACATAGTCCCAAACAGCAGGGAACCTCATCCAACGAAACGTGGGGAAGATGACAGCTCCCGCCCCACAATGAAATAGCGAAAAACTACACAGCCTGATAATGGAGAGAAATAGACTCTCGACATGGACAGGAGGAGAACAAAACCACAGACCATAGTTGATAGCATACACAAGAACAATCGACATGGGGAACATATACTTACCACTGAACTGGTGTGAAACACACAGGCACACAGCCCAGATCGTGAATGGCTCCTGCACCCGAAATCTTGAGTGACAACCACAATTTCACCTGCTCCCTACGTGAGGAAAACTGACACAGAACTCTTGTATGTGAGGATAAAGGACGCGGCCAGCAAAATATGGGAACAACATCCCATGAACAACAAAGAGAGCCCCTGACTGGTGCGTGAGGAGAACAGAACCGACCTCCGCGTGAGAGTGAACATGCCAGGGAAGAAATGGCGTCATGGAGAAGATGGAGGAATTGAATGCAGTCGTGGGTGGAGTGGGCACGTGGGCAAAGTATGACAGCCTGCCACACGCACCACCATAACTGCCTCAACTACCAGCCATAATGGTCCCCCAAAAACAAAACCAAGACGTTAAAGAGGTTGGTGAACAAGAAAGGTGGCAAACAAACAAAGGTGATAAAACATGGGTTTTTCCCCCATAGACTAAGGTTGGACATCCCCCACACCCCTTATCCTTTGGAATCATGCCCTTTTCATTGAACGTTGCGCTGCCATAGCTGGTTGTGGTTTATTTTAATTTGATGTGCGTGTTTACATGATGCCACATTATAGTGTGCCGGGTAGCATGTTATACCATCAACAACTATCCCTATTGCCGAAACATACAAAACCAAATCGATGGTGGGGCTTTTGCCTTAAGATCCTCACCATGATTAATTACATTATATACATCATGCAAACGGGGTCTAAACTGGGGTGTTACATTCCCCTCCCCCTTGGAATAACACCGTCCTCAGTGTCCCATTACATATATACAATACCTATACAATTGCACATCAAAATTTCAAAATTTTGCAGATCAATCCCATGTTCAATTATCTACTTTGAACGTTCGCGACCAAGCCTCTCGGCTTCCATGGACTTCTCCTGCTGGTTCTCAGCTTTCAGCGGATCCGAAGTCTAGGAACTTTGCTGCTATTGCCTTCATCATGTTCCCTCATTGGGCAGTCCCGACGTAAATGATGTCCTCCACATCTCCAGCATCTCACTGGCCGCTTCATCTTTACTTGCTCAATTTCCTTTGAGTCTTCATGCCTGGACCATTTCCTATTGGGTCGCTTGGACATATGTGCCATCGCTGATCCACCTTCCTTTCCCTTGCTGATTGCTCCCAGAAGGCTTTTCACCTCCCTTTGCAAACCAATAGAGTCTTGCAAAATCTAGTGGTTCATTTCACTCTGCCTTTTCTGTAACTTGAGCATTTCCCCACGATTCTCTTGGGTCTTGGCAATCACTTGAAGGAGACTTCCAGCTAAGTCCAACAACTTTTGATCTACTTCCATGATCAATGTGCACCACCTGGTTTCACTTTTCTCACCTGTGAAATGCACCATTGAAATTCTATCAGACCAAGCATAATGTAGACATTAAAATCAGTCATATAATTTCCCATTTGGCATGACAGTCCAAGCCTTATCAAGGAGACTTTCATATTTTTCATGCCTTCCCAATAGGCACATGAGCTCATTCATGTCCATTCCTGGGCAGGGAATTAACCATCCCAGCATTCACAATTTACTTTAAGCAAATACACACATTTCATTTCAATCATACATGCATTAAACAATCCTTTGTTTTCACAATGCATAAATGTATATGTATATA
>LPNX010865985.1:25837-114915 GCA_001517045.1 Pseudotsuga menziesii
GATCAGTAAGATTTTTTCCCCTCTTTATTTGTTCCATCCTAGAACCCACACCATCACTGTGGCTTTTCATGCTCTCAGCCTCTTTCACTTCACTGTGAATGCTGGACCAATCCTTCTTGGTCATGACACTTAGTGTCTTTGGTCTATTCTAGACCTCTAAACCATGGAGTCTCTCCACATGGTTTGTCTCGGCTGCTAGGACTCCCCCATATTACTAGCACCTTTTTCATTACCACTCAACCCGAGCTTTCCAGGACAGTCAAATGTCCACATGCATCTCTAGGATGCTCTCATAGTCCTCGCTTCCAGCGACACCTATATCCAAACATTGAATGAATTCACATGTTTAGTTTATTCTCATCAGTTTTATCTTGCTCTAGAGATAAACATCATAACCAATCATATACACATGTATATTCATAAGCAAAATAATCCAATACTTATCTATATTGTGCGTTTCCTCGTTCATCCACATGATCCTGCTTCACTTTGCAAGGCTTGGGATCGCCTATGGACTTAGATGTTAGGTCAGCACGCCAGCTGCTCCACAACATCAAATAATTAATGTCCAGCCAGTACATTCTCATGTCAACTGGGCTTGGAACTTTGCCGTGACCATTTCCTGGTCTAGGATCTACTATGGGTCCTCAGGCATATAACAGCCCAACATACACTTATACCAACATACACTTATATCAACAATAACCCTTACTTTGCAACCCCTCACAACAACCAGTTACCATTTTACCTTTACCTGTCAACATAAGCAACACAAGCAATACAAGCAAACTCATCAGCATTATTGCTCAAAACTGTAATCACATTTCTCATCATTCACTATCAAGTATTGAGACACCAGGAGTGCGTCCACTCCCTAGAGTGTAATCAATATTGAAAACCCCTTTTTATGATCCAACATCAGGAAAGTGTGCACCCCTTTCCGATGTGTGCCATGTAGGTCCTATTCATACTCAAGTAATTGGTTATAATGGATATTAAATCAAAACTTGTTCTAAATATGGAATTTAATAATTAAACATGCATATTCTTAGCAAGGGTCATAGAACACTTATCCATTTGTCGTCGCAGTATGCCTTTGTTAAGGAGGAATGGAGGCTCCTTTCCTGAGTTAACAGTCCCTCAGTTAGCCTCCCCAACTCCTTTTTTTTTTACATTTCACATTCACACACATCTTACTGACATAACCCATACCATCTCACTCATGTTATTACCAAACATGCAGTGCAGATGAGACATTTCCAAAATGTCTAATGGCGTTTCACCCGGAACCCATTTCCAAGGGAAAACCTTCCCATGACGTTTGGCTCTTGCAGGTCATCACACATGATCTTCCTGTAGTTTGTACCCCTAACACATTCATCAAATAGCCAAATAGTCAATCATTACCTGATAATACAATCCAATTGATTGTTCCATGACGAAGCAATGACATTGGTAATCAAATAAGAATTTACAATTCTGTCTACTACAGAAATTGACTTGCTCAATTGTGGGTGTTTTTTAAGCAGCGCTACTATGCCCATTATAATTTTATGCTTACTATCATAACATGAATACCCACTTACCATGCATCCCTCCTGACACAATCTCATACAATCCAACAATGATTAGTAGTCATCAGCAATTCTTAAATCCGAAATTCACAATTCAAACAACCAACTAATTTCACAACCATGAGACTCTACTCATAAATTTTGGCTCTTTTACATGGTAGGTTTTGGCATTGGTCAAGGTCTTACCTCTCACTACCATGCTCAAAATAATCTACCTAAAACATGAGCTACAAACATCCAACACAATCTTATGCAAGCCAATAGTGGCTAGTAGTTGTCAGCAATTCCTTAAATTTGAAATTCACAATTCAAATTTAATAAGCTCTTTCACATGATATATTCTGGCATTGGTCAGGGTCTTACCTCTCACTGCCATGCCCGAAATAATCTACCTAAAACATGAGCTTCAATCAACCAAACACTTGGTAAGTGATGCATATAACCTTTTCATTGCTACAACCATCACTGAAGCATTTTTAGAATTTATAAAAAAAATTCAAATACTTCTAATTGTTAGCCACATCAGTGTTTATCAAAGCTCATTTACTTCATGCAATCATTATCGTACTAACATTTCAAGGTATAGTCATATCATTCATGCAATTAAATGAAATGTTCAGATACTCCTTACTTCACAAGCGTATCATTCATACCACCTTTCCCTTCCATAGAGCATTTCTGGCAGCCAATTGATCATGACTATCCTACATTCATAACAGCCTTTGAAATGGCTACTGAATTGTCATCAATTCATCATCTCAATCATTAGTTATTCATAATATCACATGCATTCATCTCAATGCATTCATGCAATGCATCACAACATTTGCACCGGTACTTATGCGAACAATCATTCACACCCTTCATAGGCATACATCCATTGCATAACTACAAGGTTCATAAAATCTTTCCAATGCCTATCCATTCATGCTATCTTGCATTCAATATACCGTGCATGGCCTAACCATGAATAATTCATATAGGATGCATTACTATAATCAATGTTATCAACATATACAGGTATGACACCGTTCTACATTCCAGTATTCACATGGTATGAGGTCTATTACCTTTACCAATCCATGGAATTTATCATAAGCAAATTCTTACCTGCCTGGGTCATACTTACACCCTTGATATGACCAATTTGGTTGGTCCTTTGTAGGAGTTTGTAGAGTTTGCTCACCAACTTTTGTCTTGGACTTGTTGCTTTACCCCTTCTCCATAGGGTTGCTAGTCTCATTCATCAGCATCGACAACATATTCATCCGGTTCCATGTCATCATTGGTTTTTCCACTAATGCCAACATCAAGGCAATAACTATTATTAGTGGCTTATTATAGATATATAATATTTAATATCCTATGTATACAACACATATCCTCATGCATTTCATGCATAAAACTTAGGAAATGTAACATAGTTAGAAAGACAGGGTTTTAAGGAAAACTTACCTTTTCAAGTCCCTCATCTTCTCATGGAATTCCTTTTTCACACAGCAGCTGGTTGACTTCATAGTCCTTGATGCCCCTGGGCATGCAACTTTCCAGACTTGTCTATTTGATAGCAGCGGCCATCATTAGCACTTTGTTGCTTCATGCTCAGATTCTGGTGACTTTCCCCTGTTCCCTACTGGATAAGATTTCCAACGCCTATCCACATGCTTCATTCTGACCTCAGATGTGAAAACCACACCACTTCTAAGGATGAATACTTTCACCAAATCTTTGCATTTTTACACACAATTGTATTCGAGTTGGGAATGCTAACTTCAGCCACCTGTAGGAGCAAGTCTAGGAAGATTCAGGAAAATATTTCTATCGGGTGAAGTTAGTGCATACAATGAGGAACACTCATTAACTTGCGGATCTCATTTCTGATGCATCGTCCATCTTTTATGAATTCCGGGTTCTACTAAATTGCCCAAAACATAGAATCTTCTTTTCTCTAGAACGACTATCTCAGGGGACGACGGGGGTCAAGGGGGATTTCCCCCTTGTGGCTTCCCTGCGCCACTGTGGGGCGAGTCGAGGGCAGCGCCCTCGTTTTTTTTTTTGTAAATCTTTAATTTTCGTGCAATTTGGCACATCAGATCACTGCTACTTTCTCCATTTTCAGCCCTGAAAATCCACTAAAAAACCACTAAAAATTCCTCTGAAAAACAACTGAATTTTCCTTTGTTCAATCGGGTCTCTTCCCCAATTAGTCTTCCACAGAATCGGCTCTCAAACCATTTTATCTTCCACAGAATCGGCTCTCGGAACGCTTTCTCGTCCGCAGAATCTTCTCTCGGGACCATTTTCTCTTCCGCAGAATCGTCTCTCGGAACCATTTTCTCTTCCACAGAATTGGCTCTTGGAACGCTTTCTCCTTCTGATTGGTGTCAGCAGCCTTTTTGGTCGGAATCCTTAATGCTTTCGCTTCCACAACGGTGTCTCACGAAATGTTATCCATCGAATGCCTAACTGCTTCTCCGTCCACAATGGCGGAACGCCGAACCCTTTCTTTTTCCGACGGCAGTCTTAACCTTTTTAGTCGGAAGGTATAATACTTTCCGCTTCCACAACGACGGCACACAAACCACTTTCTCTTCTGATTGGTGAACTAACTTTTGAATGGTATCGGTGTCGGCAGCCTTTTCACATCGAAAGACTTAGTGCTTTCACTTCCGCAACGACGGCTCATGAACCACTTTCTCTTTCAACGGCCAATCGTTACTTAGAAAAATTTCAATCCTTTGAACTTTCTTTCGCGGCATCGAATATCTTTCTGATCGGCTGGCTAGTGTCTTTGGGTTCCGCAAGGGCGGAACACCAAACCACTATTTCTTCCGACTGGCTGCTGTTTTCCTTTCTTAAAAAAATTTTAAAATTTTCGGCGTCGGCGGCTTTTCGCATCGGAAGGCTTAGCGCTTTGGCTTCCGCAACGGCGGACACATGAGCACTTTCTTCCTCGTTGGATGCCTAGTTGCTTTTACATCCGCAATGGTGGAAGTCCACTTCATTAACTCTTCCTCAACGGCGGAAGTTGACTTCACCAACTCTTCCGCAACGACGGAAGTTCACTTCGCCAACTCTTCCGCAACGACGGAAGGTCACTTCGTTAATTGTTCCGATTGGGGAACACTTAGAGAAATTTTTCAAAATTTTTCCTTGCTGAATATAACACATGTCGGTGGTCGGACCACTTTTCAGTCGGACTCTTAGTTTCTTCTTCATCCGCAACGGTAGACGTCGATCCACTAATTTTCTTCCGATGGACACCGAACACTTAGAAATTTTCCAAAATTTTTCCCTTCGACTGTGCTCCATCGGACGTGCTTCCATCTAGCCTTCCACAATGGTGGAAATCCATTTCACTAATCCTTCCGCCATAGCGGAAGTAAATTCCATTAAATCTTTTGACTGTCTAACACTTTGGCAAGATTCAGCGAATTTCCTTACAATCTTTTCCTCCGGTGGACATACTTCCTCCCAACCCTTCCGCTTCATCGAAAGTCAATCCCATTAAATCTTCTGCCACAGTGGAAGTATTTGTACTTAGTGCTCCGATGAGCCACTGTTCAATACTTAGAATTTTTTTTGGAATTTCTCCATTCATCTACTGTCATCAAATTTCTTGATTGCTGCTGTTCTGCTAGACATAGAAGGTAATTCTACCTTCTGTCACTGCATCCTCTTGGCCCATAGAGGCCCACTATTGCAACCTTGAGCTCTGATACCATACTGTCATGTCCCCATCCCTCAGACCGACAAAGAGGACACGACAAACACCAAGCATACAGGCAAACAACCCCATGAACATAAAGAAAAGACATCAATGCTGAAATTAAAGAAACTTAAACGTAACAGGAATGCTAAACATACAAGCATACACAGATGCATAATTCTTCAATCATACAGTGGAAGAAAACACACATACAATTCTAGCATTCAACATGTTCATTACAATTCATAGAACAACAGATATAATTGCAGAGATGAAGTAAAAATAGTACTTATATTTTGATGAAGAATCCCGCAACCAGCTACGTCGTTGCAACATTCCACCGAACCATAGGCCAACGTGTGCATCAATCTCTCAGCAACACTGCCACCCCCGAGTTGGGCATGATTCCTTTAGGATAAGGGTCATTGCAGGCTTACACATAGCCAAGGGACACAATCAGCAAACAAACACCACTGGGTTTACCAGGCCATCAACAGATCGCCCAAGCCAGCACAGTCCAAAGGACAACCACTGCATACCAGCAGCAAAACAACCCTTCACAGCTCCGTGAATAAGGAAAGTCAACCGGTGACAGTCCCAAAAGAAAGGTGAGTCACAACTCAAGCCCACAAGGAAACTCAGAGTTGTTCTTGGCCCTAACGTGGCCAAAACAACTCACTGCAACCCAAAACTAGGGGAATAACAGCAGCCCAAACACACAATGGATGATGGCAGCAATTCACAGCCCACGGTGAATAGTAAAAAACACTCCCAACATAGCCATGGGAGACTCAGCCAACGACTGTGGCGATCAACAGCCACAACTCATAGTGACAATGATGGCAGCTATACACAGTCCCAAATAGTAGGGAACCTCAGCCAACGAAACGTGGGGAAGATGACAGCTCCCACCCCATAATGAAATAGTGAAAAACTACACAGTCCGATAATGGAGAGAAATAGACTCTCGGCATGGACAGGAGGAGAACACAACCACAGACCATAGTTGACAGCATACACAGGCAAAATCGACATGGGGAACATATACTTACCACCGAACTGGTGTGAAACACATAGGCACATAGCCCAGATCGTGAATGACTCCTGCACCCGAAATCTTGAGTGACAACCACGATTTCACCCGCTCCCTATGTGAGAAAAACTGACGCAGAACTCCTATGCGTGAGGATAAAGGACGCGACCAGCAAAATATGGGAACAACAGTCCACAAATAACAAAGAGAGCCCTCGAGTGGTGCGTGAGGAGAACAGAACTGACCTCCACGTGAGAGTGAATAGGCCAGGGTAGAAATGGCGTCATGGAGAATATGGAGGAATTGAATGTAGTCATGGGTGGAGTGGGTGCGTGCGAAAAGGATGACAGCCTGCCACACCCACCACCATAACTGCCTCAACTACCAGCCATAATGGTCCCCCAACAACAAAACCAAGACGTTAAAGAGGTTGGTGAACAAGAAAGGTGGAAAACAAACAAAGGTGATAAAACATGGGTTTTTCCACCATAGACTAAGGTTGGACATCCCCCACACCCCTTATCCTTTGGAATCATGCCCTTTTCATTCAACGTTGTGCTGTCGTAGCTGGTTGTGGTTTATTTTAATTTGATGTGCGTGTTTACATGATGCCACATTATAGTGTGCCGGCTAGCACGTTATACCATCGGCAACTATCCCTATTGCCGAAACATACACAACCAAATCGATGGTGGGGCTTTTTCCTTGAGCTCCGCACCATGATTAATTACATTATATACATCATACAAATGGGGTCGAAACGAGGGTGTTACATCGAGTCATATGAACATGTGCTAAGTCCCCCTAGGTTTTGTTTTTTTTAGTTTTTCCACAAAACTTAGGCTATTTTTAATAGTCTAAATGGAAAAATTGGTTGTGTAATAAAAGTGGGGTTAAAAGTTAGTTTCAGTCATGGGGGTGCTCATTTTCTAACTCAAAGCACCCAATAAACCAATAAACCCACTTTTCCTAAGTTTTGAGTGATTTTTCCATCACTCAAGTAAGAAAATCCAAAAAATCAAATATTAATTAAATAATAGAGCAAATCCAAGATCCTAAATTAGTGGATTTTGCTTCAATTTGATTTAAATCAGTCTCATTGACTTTAGATTGACTGGGAGTTTTCATTCCTTGACTTAAGGCATTGATCAGGGTGGAAGAGGAGCTTAACTGGCTCATGCAGATTTGAGGGTTGCGCCCTCCTTTCTCTCTCCTCCACATATGTGGATCAATCTGGAAGTGGTTTGATAGATGGGTCAATTCAGTGAGTTATGTGTCACTCTGATTTGTAGTTCCAGTCTAGTTACACTTAGTTCGTCATCAGATCAGGCTCAAAGTAACTCTCCTTTAGCTGCAGTCTCTCCTTCAATTAGGCATGTGCCCCTCTTGGCCAGTCTAGCTATAAATTGAAGCTTCCATTCCCTTATTGAAGCTAGTTTGAATTGGAGAGAATAGGCTTTCTATTGTAATGTTGTTGTAATATTTTCATTGTTGGAATAAAGAACTTTGGAGGCTAAATGGTGTAATGCTCTCACGTGTGTGCAATAAGCACTGTCTTGCAGCTATTGATGTTGCTGGTTTTTCTTTCAATTTTTGCATCTGAACCTTGTCTGGCTTGAATGATTCAGCTGAATCAATAGGAGTGTAGTTGGGAAATTAATATTACTTGTTTTTCTGTATCTCATAGCATATATGTTTGAAGATCTAGCTTATATATGTTTAATAAGTTTATTTGCATGTAATTCTTGTCTGTTTTTCATATATATATCCATATCTCATAAGGTTTTGTGCAAGATTGTGTGTTTAGCTTTCAAGTGGAAAGGATTGGACAAGCCATGGATCTTGTTTGACTCCACTATACATCTAACATTTTTGTGAAGGAATTGCCCCTTTGTATTCCACTAACAAGTTTCCATTGCAGATCTATCCAACAACATGCCTTTCCCCTTCTCTTCCTCCATTCTATTAAAATCAATCTTATGGTTACTTGTTCTTCCTCTTATGATCAGATCTACTTCTAAAAATTTCTTATACATTGTTATATCTAGTTCCTAAGAGTCTTCTTTCTTAGATCTGAAGTTTCATAAAGAATATCATATTTTAAAGATAGATCTAGGTGTAGAAATTTCCTTTTTCGCAAGTAGCTAAATCGTAGATCTAAAGCTTTCTCATAAGGCGGTTTATTTTTTTCGTTCTTTAAATATTTAAATTCTGCAAGAAAATGCACATCATATTGGCTGCCCCAAAATCAATCCAATATCCCAAGGAAAGCTTGCTTTCCTTGGTTCCCTTTTGCAAAACTAAATTGTTCCTTTTTTAACAATTTTTACTTAGTCTTTTTTTAGTAATTAGTTTGCTGGCCCAAAGAGATTTTAAAGTGTTTTTGAGCATATTTTATTTTAACATCTTCCTGTTTTTTATCAGGATTAACAAAAAAGAGAAGGAGACTCTGCTCGTTTTTCGACTCTTGGGCGAACCAAAGCTTCTCGAAGGCTTCCCCCACTGCTGTGCTTCCTTATTGGGCTTGTTGTAATCCTTTGGACCCCAGATAATAGGTACCAAACTGAAAATTGATTGATGATATTGTAACCCTTAATAATAAAAAATAATCACTTTGAGTAGGCTCTTTCGAGCCCACTCCCCATCCCCCTGGGGGTCCGTGTCCATTTCACTTTTTTTGCATTTTTTCCCGTTTTTTTCTCTAGCTTAGTATTGTCATGAAGGGTTGTATAATTTGATCATATTTGTCATTATTCCATATTTTTAAATCAAATTAATACTAATACTTACTCCACAAATCCACGATTGAACCAAAAGGTGAAAGAGGATCGTGGTAGAATTAATTAGAAAACCCGTGGTGTTTTTTTTTTCATTGTTACCTTTCACAAGCAAGTAGTAAAATTAACCCCTCCTTGATTTACCGATTAAGTTCCACTTGGACCAAAAGAGATTCCAGGAGGGTCTTTTTTTAACAAGAACACGCTCTTGAAATTCACTAAAATTTACAAAACTTCGGTGTGTATGATCTACACTTGGTTACGTTTCATCCAATCAGTCAAGATGCATCAAAAGCAATGTGAGTGACTAGAATAATTAGGATTCACTTTCCCTAATTAACCACCTCAGTAAAAAATCCAACGCCTTGATTAAACCTTAAACAGTGGCAAAATATCCAAAGGAAGTGGGAACTACTGGACAATGACCTCGAGGCACTGATCTCTATTACATCCTAGCAGGTGTATTATGAACATAGTTTCAAAGACTCCATCCAGCCCAGACATTCCTTGGCGTATCCGCAGCGATTGTTACTTTTGGAAATACTCCAAGTATCCCTCGGGTATATCTGGAGTTCCCCCACCTAATTTAATTCACTCATCTTTTCACATTAATTTAAAACGTACCAAGATACAATTGCACAAGATTCACTCTAGCACTTGCAAGCACTCTTAATTATTTTCGACTCCATTTAAAGGCACTGGTCAACTATTTATTTCTTTCAATCTATATGTTATTGGGTGTCATATCTTGCTTATTTGTGATTGTCTCATCATGTTATCTGTTGTTTACAATTGTTAAATCAAAACTCCTAAAAAACTTACTCATATACTACCGTCATCATATAAGTAACCAGCCTTAGTAACTTGTACGTTCTACCCCTATTGGATTCATTAGGAGTTTTCCTAAATGGAGGAGTCAAGAGCAAGTTGACAGCCTTGACTCGATACTTTTTCCCAAGGACACACCGAGTGGCTTGAAGATTTCTGCTACATTTCCCCTTAGGTGTGTGAAAGGCAGCAACATTGCCTATCATTGTGAGTCCATTGATGTAATGGTTAGTAATTATTTTAATATCTGATATATTCCACTGATAAATACTGTATTTCTCTCTTTCAATTCGAAATAGTACTGTCCCTTAAGTCTGCATACTCAGTTTTATATGTATAACCTTAACTAGTCATCAAAATGAGGGATTTGAGCCTCCCACTGCAATAATAACTGAGTATGGACCATGAGAATGAGTGTGTATGGTATTATATGATGTAATATGATTTATTAGGATCTATAAAATTAAATTATCATGTCTGATATGTTTATGTTCTAAAATTCAAGCTTATTTGCACACCCCTGCTAGATTACTAGCTAATTTTGACTAGCCTAGATGCTATTTAATTTTAGAGAATTATAGCCAATGATTTTGATTATGTAAGTTGATTCATATCACTGAAATACATACCCATCCATCCATTATTCTTGATCATAAATTCGTTTAATCTTTATTGGGTTTTGGGATCCTCTATTGGGTTTTGGGATCCTCCATTGCGTAGGATCCCACTAGGCTAAAATTGCCAAAATTCTCCAAGTTCTTCCAAAACTCCCCAAAACATTCCAGATATGATACAAATTGTACAAAACCATTTTTTATGTTATTCTAAGGATTGAACAACCCTCTATATTTTTCCAAAATCCCCTGGTTAAAAAACACTAAACTACTCTTCCTAGTTTCACCGTTTGGTTCCCAGAAGTGTGGAAGTAGGTTTCTGCATAGCAGATTTTGAAACCTAAATGGTTCTAGATATAAATGATTTAGGGAAGATAAAATTACCTGTATGAAATATCTTTTGTTTATTCCCACTAACCAGTCCCTTTGTTTTCAATTTATCCCAGTAAAGCAACTTACTTTCCCAGTTAGCAATTTACTAAATGTTTGCAAGTGTAACATCAAAAATTTAATTTAAAATTGTAGAAAGTTAATATTCTGGTCTGTATATCAGATCAGGGATATTACAGAGGTATTGGATCTATTTCCTTGGATCACCCTGTGGAAATAAATCTCTTAGTGAATAAATTTGCATGCCATGTCATACTATAAGGATGACTATGATGAGCAGCATGAAGAATATTGTAGAAGATATGAAGAAGAAGAAATAATCTATGTCGATGGAGACCTACCAAAAAATGAATATGATGAAGACTATTTGACAACAGATGGGGAATATATCAGATCTGATTCTCTAATGGTTAAGAAAAACTGGACAGATATTATTGAAGCATGTGAGAACATGTCTCACTGCTACAAGGACTATCTAGCTTTGGGTAGGAATATTTGTGAAACCTTTATTTTGGAGATTATATTTATTTCAAGTATGGATTCTGGCCCAAGCATGATTATGAACATTCTTTCAAGAGTATAAATCTATCCATAGAGAAATCAATTTGTTCTACCTCTCTGAGAAAAGACGACGAAGAAGGAACCAAAGGTGAAGATTTCCCCAAGCCATCTGCATGTTCAAGATTTGAGAGTTTGTTTGGTTTTCCTTGAAACAGAGCTTCTAAATATTGTGAAATGAGTACCAATAAAGATGAAAAAGTCTCATGTTTCTTGGAGGACAATATAAATGAAGTGGATACAGAGATCGAGGAGGTAAAGTGCAAATCATCACAAGGTGGTTGCATAAGAGAAGAAGTTGAAGAGGAATGGACTTCAATTTTTTTGGTGGGTTATCTCCGGATCACTGCTCAAGTTTTTGGCTCATGTATGGGCAGTGAGAAATATTTTAGATCATATCCAAAATAGGTACACAAATCATATTTACAGTCACCTCCTGAGCCACAGAATAAGGAATAAAACAAGGGCACACCGCTCAGGTGTGAACCTGAAAATTTGGTGGAGGAGCAGGCCAGCAAAGTATGTGTACATAAAGAGGATAAGGTGAATAACATGAATGATAAAAGTTCTTATTTTTGCAATATCCATGTAAAGCTTCAACCATATGATCCATGGGGGGGTGGAAATACTTCACTTTCCTCTGAGGACTGCAAGATGAAGGACAATTGTGAGGGAGATGAATATACTCCTAGTTTACCTGTTAGTGAACTAAAAATCAATGCATAGGAGGATGATATTTCCAATTATGATAAGGGATATTTTCGATCATATTCAAAAGAATAAAAAAATCAGATCTGAATTCAGTATTTGAACTTCCGATTGAAGTGGAAGACAAGCCCCCACCAGCTGGGTTTGAACTAGGAAAAATGAAGGAGAAAAATACGATGCAGAGAGATGAGCACAACTCAGAATTTTGGACTCCTTTGCAGCATGATGAAGCTGAAATGATAGGTCATGAGATTATCTATGATTTATGTCCATATAATAGTTCATTCCAACCTTTAGAGATACACTCCACTGCATATCATGGAAGAGATTTCGTAGAAAATTCAAAGGCAAACTTGTATGCCGAGAATGAGTTTTGTGTTGTGGATCCATGCCACAAGCGAAATGGTCTGGGATGTCAGCTATTAGAAGAGGAAATATTGGGTAGTATTATCTGAATTGTTTTCAAAGAAAGAAGATATGAAATCTACTTTATACTTCTTACCACTACATGTACGTCCAAGTTCTTCAAAATCACTCTCAAACTCTTATGACGTTACACTTTCTTAGCTTATTGGTCTGAGAATATATCCATTACTCCTTTTTCATGTAATAACATCTTAATGGATAGATTTAAAGAGTTCAGGTACTTACCATAATATCCTTTGAATAATTACCACTCAGCTTCGCTAAAGCTTTTTCTTTGATCGACTGAAACTCTGTGATGAAGCCTTCCAGCAAACTCGCAAGCCAGAAGTCCACTACCTGTGAAATGGGATTATCTATGCCCTTCATGGTCTAAATCAACTCTGGTGTCTAGCCGATGTTCCTTTTCTTCTTGAATATATGCTTATCAGTCAACTTTGATAACCAGTCATACAACTCATTTCCATAGGTCGCAAAAAATATCTGATGCAGGTCTGTGAAGATATGTTTTTGTAACCAGTCCTCTGTACTCAACATAGGACTCTTGTTTTTTGTCGCAGCAATTTCTTTTTCCTTAGATCCAACCCACTAGTTGAGTTCTTCTTTCGTACGATTCCAAAAAAACATTAGCTCTTCAATGTGTTCAAAGCTGGTGAAGGAACCATTTGTTTCCTGCTGGGCAGACTTGGGTTTACTGCTTGGGCAGAAATGTTTTGGGTATAGTGGAGGAATTTCCAGCAGAGGATGGGCATGCGAAAAGTTCCGATATGCAAGTATTGGTGAAGGAAGATACCATAGAATATATTGATTTGTCACTTTTCTCATTTAATAAGTACCCTCAAGAGGATATACCATTCAGCTATGCAATAACATACACTTATTTTTTCAAATATTGGATAAGTGAGTACTGAGTACATAGTGGAAATTGAGGCCCAAGCTTGCACAAGCCTAGCTTGTGAATGTAAAGAATTTCTCTTGAGACATGCTATGGAAGAAGGACCCCATGATAATCCTATGTGGAAAGGAAATTTCACCTTATAATATATGGCTGATGACATCCCATGCAAATCAGAAAATCAAATTGCTTATCCTTGTATTGATTGATTGGATAGAGGAATCATTGAAGAGGAAAATATGGAAGGTAAAATTTTTATGTTCTGTTGCAAGGAAATTGTTTTTAATATTACTGATTTCTCTATGATTTACAAGAAGCAAAAAAGGCATGTGTGTGCAGCCACTTTTGACAAGAAGGCATCAGATCTACACTTACCTTCAATGTGTGGGTCAATTGATGGAGTTTTGCACCCTTGGATCAATGGAAGAGAGTTGAGCCATTGATGAAGAGGGGAGCACATGTTGAGTTCCATAGAGACCATGATACCTTGTTATTTGAGGGAAACATGAACATGACTGATTTTGATACAACTTAATCTCTTTTGGAGCAGCATTTTAGGACATGGGATCCTCACCCTTGTCACTTGAGTTTATGGATAACACACTTGTTCCTTGTGTGCATTGGTCACATGAGAACTTTTCCGTTGGAACTGAAAGATTAGTGGAATTGTGGCCTCACTTTCTGGAGGAATATTTGGATATGTATAGTCTTTCTTTCATTCATCCCTACATTGGAGAGTTACATATCTTGATTAAGGGGCTCTTAAAGCTTCAAGTTTGCATTGGAAAGGATTATTTTCCAATATCATGGTATGATGTTTTCATATTTACCAACATTTCATATGATGCTGATTTTTTCTTGTTACTAATGTATGGGGAGATGCAGCATGAATAGTGGGATCCATGCACTCTTTTTCTTAACAAATTTTGTTGGATGGTATTCCTATCCATGGGGGTGCCATACAAACAATGTGATCCTGACATTGTTTATCCTTGGAGAAGTTGTTTGCATGTTGGCATGATGGAGCAAGCCAACTATTGGGCCATGAAAAGTGCACAAGGAAGAAGATGACGTGCAAGAAAAAAAGGAAAAATTTGCTAGTGATAAGGGAAAATCAGGTTAAGAGGGAAGTAGATGAACTAGGGTAGAAAGACAAAACATGCATGTGGCAGAGAAAGGAAGCACAGAGAAGAGGAAACTGCGATAGGGGTGATGCGACAAGGAAAGCACATCGAGAGTTGATGAGGAAGGTAGAAGGGTTAATGTTGGACAAGTGGAAGTCAAGGAAGACTGTTGAAGGCTGAAACCTTAGAAGATGGAAGGACAATTTTGCGGCTAGTTGTGACTGGTACAGAGGACTGAAGGACGTTTTTCGTGGCTAGTTAAGGCTGTGGTTAATGCATGCAGGACTTTTACGGCTAGGTATGGGTTGGAATTAAATGTAACAAAGATATTTTGTGGGTACCTAAGTATGTAATAACTGAGTATTACTCAGTCGATCTTGTGTTGTATGGTAAACATTATAAATAGAAGGAACCTACTCTGTATAAGGGTTAGATAAGATTGGTTTAGTTGGTAGTTCATAGATGATATAAGGGTGGATTCAGTTAGATCCAGTAATTGACTCAGAGAAGAGTCTAGTAGAAATATAAGGTTGTTGAGCCGTGGAGCTTGCAGTTGTGTGCGTAGACTGCTAGTAAGGTAGAAGAGTTGATCCAGGCTGTGTGCATATCAGTAGGAGTAGATAGAAGAAATAAAATAGAGAGCATGAGAGCAAGAATATTGAGTCACAAATACATATCTTAAGAACAGTCTGCAAGTTGCAGGTTGCAAGGTGATACCTATATTTCTCATCCCAGATGAAGAGCACCTTCATGGTTTTTCCTAGATGGGTTTCCACATTATTTCCTGTGTTATATGGTTGAATGTTGCTGAATGGTGAATGTTTGTTTATTTTACATTATCACAGTTACGGTTGTTGTAGAATGTATTCCAAATGATGAGTGAATGACTAAGTAGAATTATTGTTGAATTGTTGTGTATGAGTTCATGGTTAATCTGCTAAGTATAAACATAATTCAAGCATTTTCTTTCAGTATAAGGAATTGGCTGTGTCACGCAATTTCACCAGTTATTAAGATTTAAAGACACCTTCGTGTCATGCGGATGACCTGTGGAATGCGTTGCATCGCCATCACAGGGTGAAACACTCCATCCTATCGTCATCGTTGAGAACCTTGGCCACGTGCCAAGGGACTATAATCCTTCACCGACTGCGGAAACATGGTTCTGGCAGTTACCCATTAATATATATCGGGTGAGACTATGTCTTCTTCACGGACATTGCCAACTGAGCTTTCTCTATTGGGTTGATTTCTTGTGGTGTCTTCTTTGTATTATGTTGTTGTTGAACCATGGGTGGAGACAAAAGGAGATATAGGCCAACAAAAGGTTCCATTGCTGGGACAATAACCATTTGTGTTGAGGGAAATGTTGCGGCATCTGATGAAGAACAAGATAGAGGATTGGCTGGAGTCCAAGACGCTAGCATTCACGTAAGAGAAGAGTGTGGGATCTCAGTTAAAAACAGAAAAATGGGTGGATGAGTACATAAATTCTGATATTCATGAGGTCTTCTTTGTAGAGTTCCCATTGTACTGCATGAGTGGCTTCCAAGATTGGTAAGAAGGTATACAAATTTCCATAAGAGAGAAGCAATCGAGTGGAATGATTAGTTGGTGCATGAAGTAATTGTTGGCACGGGTTTTGGTAAGTGAGTTGTGCAGCGCCGCGGAAGCTATGCAAGCTCACGCGACACCGTGCAAGGTCAGATCAGTGAGATGGGCAGAAAGATAACTGGTTTTGAATATTTAATATATTATTTGACCAAGTTTTGTAGCCATAGACCATTAGCGGTTAGAAGTTAGTTAGAAGTGGACCTTTAATGTAAAGGTGCAAGACTATATATACAATTGTAATAGACAACAGAGATCATAGTACAAAGATAGAGATAGACATGAGAGAGTGATATGTATTATCTATGATTTGTCTGAGTTTTGGGATGTAATTGGTCTCATGTTGTGGAGAAAAATTATCTATTTTGGATCTATTCCGCAAATGAATATGACATGACGGTTGTTGCATAAATCTTGTCTTTGTCTTAATGTTTTCTTTGCTGCGACATCAATGAAGTGTGTAAAATCTGTTATGATGATGTTGTGATCTATTCGGTTGTCTTTCGGTTATGATGTACTGATGATGTTGTGATCTATTCCATTTCTATTATGATGTTGCTGCGATATCTTCCAATTTTGTCAAATTTCTTGTAAATGATGGTTAATGTTGTTTTATAGTACTGTGTTGATACTACTGTGACAAATAAATGATGATATTTGTTATATCTATAGTGATGAAGATAGATTATGATCACTGTCTTAGTTATGTAAGCTAATATTTATGATGCTTGACCCATTGGATGCCATATCTTCCCTTCTCACTTCCAGAAACTTGGTTCTGACAGCTCTCCCTTGAACATCTCAGGTGAGAATTCATCCGCTCTATGGATGTTGCTGGGTAGGGTAAAACCTATTTGGGCCGGTTCTCAGGGAGATAATTCCAGTTGGGCGTTGATAGAGTGAGAACTCCTATCGACGAAGATTTGTTTGTGGGTTTTTTCCAACAAATGGTATGTTTTCAAGACCAAGTTGTGATTGAAAGGAGAATATGTTTTGGCATCCGACTCTTCTGGAGATTGAGGGGTGGTTTGGTCTAAAACTACGAGAGTTTTCTGAAGCTGAAAATCAATATCCAAAGTTGTTGACGAGCAATTGGTTGCACAGATATATTCACGATGGTCCTCACGAATGATTCTTCTATGAGTTTCTTGTTGTATTGTATGAGTGGCTGGTGAAGTTTACTTCTAAGGAAAACAACTTCCAAGGAGGAGAGCCAACTTCCTGGACTCTGGAACTAATCCAAGAATTACAAGAAATAGACAATAAGGCATCACGGGCTGTTGAGGTGTGGTTGGAAAATATCCTAGAGGGCTACATTACCGAGTTTGTAGTTGATACTGATAAGTCATTTAGTGAAGTAGAAAGGGAGTTCTTTAGCGGAACACGAGGTAGATTCTTTCTGTATCTACAACTTTCAATTAAATAGTTGGTCTGTGGAAAATGTATTATGAAGATGGACCAAGAGTAGTGGAATTATGGTGTGTGGAGCATGTAGGAACCATGACAAAAAGTGGGAGATGCATGTAAAGGTAAGGGGTAGATGGGAATGAGTATTGGTGAAAGTGTGAAGGTCACTGAGGAAACAAATAGTTGTAGAAGAGGAGGATCAAGGTTTTGAGAGAAGAGGCAGAGGACGACAGAAGGTCCTACTGTGATAGAAGTGCGATGCCGCGAGGAACAACCACATGGGACAAAGGGACCTTTCAGTGACAACGAGGATGACTAGACCTAGGTTATGCTAGGAAGGACGACAGGATCGAACCCCAACAGTAATGTGCCCGCACCTGCCTGCACTACTCCACCATAAGGAAGAAATGCACATTTTGCATCCACTTTCCTGACGTGTTAGCAATAGTCTAGCAATAAAGTACTAGCAGGAGGAAGAAGGCCCAGAATGGTGGGTGACAAAATGAAGCTACCAATATTTCATGGAAACGACACCGACAACACAGAGCAATACTAGTTCTTGTTTGAGGCTATCTGGACTACCCGACAGACTGTAGATGATGATGTCAAGAAAAGTCAGCTGACCACCACCCTTAGGGGTCGTGCACTGGAGTGGTACATGAGATTCACCTGGGTTTCTCTGAGAGGTACCGTGAAAAAATTGGATGAGATCCATATGGGGTTATTCGAAGAATTCAAGAAGTCGAAGTCTGAGGCTCAGTACATTACCAAGTTGAAGGAAATCAAGAAGTTCCCCAATGAAACAATTTGGGACTTTAATCAATGGTTTAAGGAATTTATGGCTAGCTTCCATATTAGCGATGTCCAGCACAAGGAGTGGTTCATCACTGTACTTGTCCCGCATATTAGACAACCACTAATGTAGCAAAATATTCTAACACAGAGTGAGGCTTTGGAAACCATGATGAAATTGGAGGCATCATCGCTAGGAGAAACTGCAGTCGGAATGAACCAGATTCAAGCATAGTTGGCCAATCTAACACTCCAATTGCAATATATCAAGAAGGCCAAGGAATATCATGATGACATTTGGCACACCTAGTGTCATGCAGAAGGACATGCAAAGGATACATGTCTGACGTTTCGAAATTATTTTCTTTCAGGAGCTCCGAATCCGTTGAGCTGCGCTGGTATACCATGGTGCTGCATATGTTAGGTATATGGGAATTGACATGAGAAATGTGAATACATGCATAATATGGTTAGTAAGTTAGAAAATCTATATTGTACCTTTTGTTGGTTAGTAGGACATGATGATAAAAACTGTCAAGCTTATGATTTGCTCTAAGAAAGGGCATATGATTCATATTCTGTGAAAGGTGAAGACCCTTGGGCAATGCAAGCATAGCCACAGATGGCACAACCAGCAGCCTAGGTGTAGCATACACCACCACCCCAAATGCAATTTATCACAGAGCAACCGCAGTAGCAATTTACATTGCAGTCGCAGTATGCATCTCAACCGTAGCTTGTAAAACAACAATAGTATGCGCCACGACCACAGTATAATCAGGCGTTGCTCATTAAGTCTCGGCTGCAATATGTTCAAGTTGTGCACTTTGTTTAGAAACAACCAAATTCTCCATAGCAGTATATGGCCTAGCCTCATTTTAAGCAGGGAGGAGTCCAACGAGGATTTTGTAGAGGATTCAGAGGACAAGGAGGAGGCTTTGGTCTAGGATGAGGATGAGGTCGGGAATCAATCCAGTGTTATACCTGTGGAGTATTTGGGCACTATCATAGGGATTTCCCTCATGGAAAGTGTACATACTGGGCGGCCAGCGAGCATAATGTTGAAAATTTCCCTCAATTGATTGCAAAATGGCAAGATGGAAACATTCCTCAGTTGCAGAATGCACAGCCTCAGAACCAGCCAACGTCCAAGTACAGAAGTAGCCGATAATGTAGACTCATATCCCTCCTCAGACTCAGATTCAAAACCCACCAAATACTTAGAATAAACCATTGAATCAAAGCCCACCATTGAACATGAATCAAGGATCAATGATTGCAACAATTCAAGCCAAACTACGAACGAATGATGTCAACATTAGGGTTGTCACTTGCGCTGATGCAATGATTTGAGAAGAGTGACCACGGTAGCAAGTTCAACTTGCTAGAAAGCGAAAGGTAGCATTTGATATTGCGATGGAGAAAGAAACCTTCTTTTGGGAGAAGCATGTAATCAGGAGGAATCTAGGTAAGTTACCAATTATTGACATGCCATTTTATTTTGATCCATCTGTAGAGGCAGGACCATCGCGACAACATGGTACCTTGCAACAAATCTTTGAGAGTCGTCTGTCACTAGAAAGGGACCCTGAATCCCTTGTCGAGCTTGAGACATTATTGGACCACCAGGATAAGGCATCGAAGGATTTTGCAGTGAACTCTCTGAAAAAGAGGAAGAAGTCAAGGAGATGAGGATGAATATCTAGATCGGAGATTATGAGGTTGAATCGGTTATTCTGGTTCTTGGATCAGATGTAAACATTCTGACCAAGCAAACCTAGAATTTGATGGGAAATCTGAACTTGGTATGGTCATCGATGCTGTTGGAATATATTAAACCCACTCACAACTTAGGATAAAATAATTAATCATTATTTGATTAATTATTCACCCACTAGCTTAATTAGTTGGCATCCACTTGCACCTTAAAGTCAATACATTCCATCTATATCCTAGGAATGATTTATTTCCAATTCTGGGTTGATATTGACCACCTTCTTACCATCTAGAATTAGTATATAGGACTTTACAGTAGATTCTGCTTTATTCTACTTTTTCTGGTTTTCCTGCTTTTCTATAGATAAGATAAAAGCTAGTCAACTAGGAAACTGGGAGATTTTGTTTCCAACCCATCCTCCATTAGTTTTTCTCCATTTTCTAGGATTAGCATATTTTTTCCATATCCTTGACAAATCACTCATGCTTTTTCTAACTCATGAGTTCCTTGATATATTTGGGAAGTGCTTTAGACACCTATGGGGGTTCGCTATATTTTGGTAAGTCATCCTTTTTGAGCTTTATGAGTTGTTTCAATACAATTAAATTTTCCAATGAGGGATGTACTATTTATGTACACTATTATTCATCATTATTCAATGGAAGGATACACACCAATATTCATATCTTCATTCATGTGATTCAGTCTCTTTCCTTCTCTCTATTTTCCTTGTGTATGCTTGTGAGAATTCTTAGTAGCAAGATCTATTTCCTATGCTTCTTTTTAGCATCATTGCAAATAGCATTGATCTATTATTTCTACATGGTATCAAAGCTATAGGTAACACAACCTTTCCATCATCTACAGCAGCAAGGTTTATCAAGTTCTACAGAGTTGAGGAGCACTTCCATTCTCCTATCCCTCTCTGAAGAAGAGCTTGTCTAGCTTACAAGATTTTCACCTAGTTTGTTTTGCAGGTTGCAGAGTGTATCTCTTAGAGAATATCAACAACTTCAACATGTATTCAAAAGTTCCTCTTCTATATCCTTTCAACTATGCTGATTGGAAGCCAAAGATGAGTGCATACTTGAAGAGGCAATGTCTCTTTGACGTCTCCATTGGTGCATTGAGTGAACCTGAGTTTTATTAAGAGAATATTGATTGGATAAATAATTGTGATAGAGCTTATGGAATTATGTGTTTAGGAATGTCTCCAAATATATATCATCTCATAGATTCTGCTGAATGTCCATTTGAGCTTTGGAAAATTTTGGACAAAGATTTTGGTTTGCAGGAAATTGAAGATGAAGCATGGAGTGAACCTAGCATCTCCTCTTGTTCTCTCTATCAATATTTATTGGCCTCTACATTCTCTAATGAAGTTTATAATGATGAAGAATTTTCTCATATATTTCATGTTACTGCTTCCCTCTTTGATTCGAATGCTTCCTCCTTCAATCAAGAAGCAAATATTGAAGAGCCATCTTTTTATGTGTCTCTTGAAGGTGATTTTTCTTCTTGTGATACTATTGATGAAAAAGAAGTAAAATATGGAGCTGATTCTCATATTTATTATGATCCTATAACCCATTCATTTTTGTCTAAATCTCCTATCTTAGATTATAATATCTATGTGCCAGATTCTTCACACCTTTTGCATACCTCTCTCATTGATGGTGCGCAACCCAGTGCCTTCCAGGACGTTTGCTTAGCCACATCAAGCCTTATTTATTTCATACTAGTTACCTTACTTGATCTCATGTGCTTCAGAATATCCTCCTTTGTTCTTGGCATCAATACTCAGAGCCTTCTTGAATATTTTGAACATCTCCTTATTTCCTCCTTTCATACAGAGGATTCATTACCAGTGTATTCCCATGAGTCTATTGATATGCTTATATGTGATCCTTTGGATTCTGATTTAGAATAATATTTTTAGGTTGATAAACATATCATACCACCATCCATACCATCTACCATAGGTCTGAATAATCCTAATACTATACAAATCCCTAGTTCACTAGTTGATTCCTCATTGGTCTCTTATGCAGTGATATTTATCTTACATGATTTGAAGTCTTTCCTAACTTTCAGTGGCTAGTTATCCATGAACTTAGTCATGTATAGACTGATATTAAACATGTTTTGATATGTTATAAATACTTATGATTCAGAGCTTATGCCCATCCATCATTCATATTTTTACACCTATCAGTTTTCCCCAGTTGCTCATAATTTTCCTAGTCTAGCCCTATATCCTCATGGAGCCATTGAAGACTTTGTCCCTGCTGTTCCATATGTTAATATTTATGACATATAAGATTTTTATCAGCCTGATATCAGATAAATATAGGTGCTACATCATATTGGAATATTGACATGTGATTCACATCACAATTTTGCAACTATTCAGGGAATTGGGTGTGAAATAAATTGCCTTATTTTTTGTACTCTTTGGAAAGGAGTATGCATAGATCTCTTTTCCATTTCAGATTATGTTTGCAGATCAAAGTTTGACAGAAAAAATAATCATTCAGATAATGCTCCTACTTCATCAGCTGATGAGATACAAGGAGTCTCTCCTCTTCCTTCTTGCAGGTTCTACACTCTAGCGTATGATCATGGAGTTCATGATTTCTTCAGAAATTCCTTCATCTAGAAGCAGTTCAGTCAGCTAATTAAAGTGAAGATGAAGATATGTTGAAGAAATATTTCAAATTTTGTGCCTTTTCCTATCTTGAGGGAGGATTTTCCCCACGTGGTTTTGCCTCTTTTGTCACTTTTCTGGACATAATAATTGTTAAAGGGTGACCATAGCCTTGTTGCTGGGCCCTATATGCATCCATATGCATCTATTTTTTTGTCATACCATCATAAATTCACACTTATAGGGGGGTTTTGGAATATATTAAACCCACTCACAACTTAGGATAAAATAATTAATCATTATTTGATTAATTATTCACCCACTATCTTAATTAGTTGGCATCCACTTGCACCTTAAAGTCAATACATGCCATATATATCCTAGGAATGATTTATTTCCAATTATGGGTTTATATTGACCACATTTTGACCATCTATAATTAGTACACAAGACTTTACAACAGATTCTGCTTTATTCTACTTTTTCTGCTTTTCCTGCTTTTCTATGGATAAGATCAAAGCTAGTCAACTAGGAAATTGGGAGCTTTTGTTTCCAACCCATCCTCCATTAGTTTTTCTCCATTTTATAGGATTAGCATGTTTTTTCCATCTCCTTGACAACTCACTCATGCTTTTTCCAACTCATGAGTTCCTTGATAGATTTGGGAAGTGCTTTAGCCACCTATGGGGGTTTGCTATATTTTGGTAAGTCGGCCTTTTTGAGCTTTATGAGTTGTTTCCATACAATTATATTTTCATATGAGGGATGTAATATTTATGTACACTATTATTCATCATTATTCAATGGAAGGATACACACCAATATTCATCTCTTCATTCCTGTGATTCAGTCTCTTTTCTTCTCTCTATTTTTCCTGTGTATGCTTGTGAGAATTATTAATAGTGAGATCTATTTCCTGTGCTTATTTTTAGAATCATTGCACATAGCATTGATCTATTATTTATATAGGTGCAGTTATGACTAGAAAATCAGTCGAAAATTCAGCCCATTGGTCGTGTCTCAAATCTAGTTGTCGATATTGAAGGTATGGAAACACATGCTTATTTTGATGTGATAGAAGTAGTTGAAGATAGAGGTTCTTATCCTGCATTGCTAAGGATTGGATGGGATAATGATATCATGGAGGTCATCAATTTCAATAAATTGGTCATGACATTTGAGAAGCATGATGTCAGGGTCATCTCTCCCATGGACCCTCAGAAAGGACACTGGTATATTGAACCAGTGAATGATGAAGTCGGCAGAAGTTGGGATCATGCTTATAATATCTCTGAAGACTATATCAATCCTATCGTCGATGGTGAACTTGGATGGTGAGTGCTAGTTCTGTGTTCTCTGATTCCGATGATGCTCTGGAAAATTGGAAGAATAGGTTGCATGAACTGTCATTCAGGAAATGCGGGTTGATTAAACACAACTCACAAAATAGATCACACAATTTACTCAGTAATTGAATAATGAAACAGTGCAAAAATGGATTACAACTGTGAATGCTTTCATTAATCAAAATTAATTAGATAATAATTACAATGAAGTACAGTGCCTAAATAGCCACAAGCAATTTGAATCCATGTGAGGAAATTCGAATTGATTAGACTCTACTTGGTTGAATGGTTAACTGACCTTGTCTAAATAATTATCAGAGGACTGAATGGTTAACTGACCTTGTATAAATCATTATCGGAATTCATCATATTTCTAAATCAAAACTCAAGTGTCTAATTCAGTGTTAACTAAGGCTAACTAACTGAGGTAGGTGTGAAATGTGGCTCTCCTACATGCAGCCATGCAAAACTAGCACTAACCGAATGTAGAGGACTAGAACTAAATGTAACTTACTCCTAAATGAGCTTGACTAGTCATCAACTCAACTCAATTGACCTTGGTTGGTATCGACACTCCTATTGGCTCCTAATTTGTAGGGATTGATCTAGGAGGATCCTAAATAGATGCATGCAAGTGCAATTAGTGGTAGCAGGCCTCATTAGTGTTCCTCGCACTTTAGTAACTATAACATGTGCCCCAATTAGGCCAAGTGGACCCAATGGTGCTAGTGACTAAAAATAGACTGGAAGGACTCCCGATTTAGACATGACTTCTGATTTATACACATGACCAAATTTGAGAAGGGAGGATTAATAATCCTAACACTTGCTAGATGGTGGGGTACAAAAAAGTAGTCTATAATAGAATGGCAATAATACAGAAGGTTGATGAAATTCCGGTTTGGTGAAGAAGTCACCACTATGAGCCACGTATATACAAGATTGTGAAGCCCTACCAAGCACATAAATCAGCGTTGCACCATATTTTTAGAATAACTACAATAGGAATGGGTCCATCATTTCATTCATACATTGGAAATGAAACCTACAGTTGATGTTGTGCTTCAAACGATAAAGGAGAAGATATTTTCTAAAATTCCTATTGAAGAGGCCAATGCTCTCCTGTGCAGTGTGACCATTCAGCAATGGATGGATTGCTACAATCTAGCTAGAGACCCAGATGGTGATCCAACTGACATAAACATACTAGAATCAGAGGGTACACGCGCAGTAGAAGGAATCGGTATTTCAAGTGACTAGTTCCTTAAGTCATTGAAAATCAAGAAAGTAAACATTGGGTCACTGGAGAACCCAAATTTCACCAATATAGGAGATTATTGTGATGAAGATACAGTCGTGAAGATCACAGACTTGCTACATGAGTATTAGGATCTATTCCCTAATAACTTCTTAGAGATGAAGGGAATAGTCAATGGCCTAGGGGAGATGAAAATACCCCCGCTACTAGATGCTAAACCCAGTAAACAACATCCATATAGACTGAATCCAAAATATAAAGAAAAGGTAAAACAATAATTGGATCACATGCTCGATGCAGGAATCATTGAACCCATTGAGGAATCGGAATGGATCATCCCTATAGTAATCCAAGATAAGAATATAACAGGTGAAGTCATAATGTGTGTCGACCCAAGGAAGCTAAAGGATGCATGCTCACATGGTCCATTCCCAACACTGTTTACAGATGAAGTGCTTGAAAGCATCTGAGGGCAAGAAATGTATTCATTCATTGATGCCTACTCTTTCTATCATCAAGTCAAAATTGCGAAGGAGGATGGCCACAAAATGATCTTCATCATCGAATAGGGATGCTACCAGTATATGATAATTCCTTTTGGATTCAAGAATGCATCTGCTATTTTTTCTAGAATAGTATCCTCTGCTTTTAAATATTTTATTCATAAATTTATTGAGGTCTAATTTGGTGATATGACTGTGTTTGGTCTAGTAAGATACCATATTGAGAGTCTGCGCATGGTGTTGGGCCGCTAGTTGCTCCATGCAGATGTTTAGTTTCCAGTATACCAACCCAAAAGTTCATAATGCATTGCAAATCATCCACGATGTAGTGTTGAAAATTGTCCCTGTCACATACCGAGTTGATCCACATGCACACTGATTAATACAATCCATGATGACATGCTACAACCTGTCTGGGGAACCTAAGGATGATGACGAGTTGCAGAATGTTAATATTCCATAATCAAAAGGAAGCCAAAACGTCGCAGCACCTGACAGACGCACGGATTCAATGATTCAGCCGCTGAAGATAAAAAAAAGTCAACATTGGGTAAGAAGAGAAGACAAAATTTACCAATGTCAGGGACTACTGGGACAAGGAGACAATGTCCAAAGTCACAGACCTGCTGCATGAATTCCAGGACCTTTTCTCGATGTGGTTTTCAGAAATGAAGGGGATATTAGTGGACCTGGAGGAGATGAAAATCCTATCGAAACTAGATGCCAAAACCTGTGTGACAGAGGCCATCTTGACTGAACCCATGATACAAGGACCATGTGAAGGCTGAGATAGAATGGTTCCTAGATGCTGGGATCATCGAGCCTGTAGAAGAATCATAATGGATAAGCCCTATTGTTGTCCAGGATAAAAAGACTAGAAAAATTTGTATTTGTGTCGACCTAAGAAAGTTGAATGATGCATGCGTGCATGATCCATTCCCAAATCCTTTTACTGATGAGGTCCTTGAAGGAGTAGGTGTTCAGGAGATGTATTCCTTCACGGATGGTTTTTCAGGGTGCCAACAGATCCAGATTGCAAAGGGGAATTTCCATAAGACCATGTTTGTCATTGAATGGGGTTTTTTTCAATATACAATCATGCCTTTTAGGTTGAAGAATGCACCCACAGTATTTTCTCGGGTAGTTGTCGCCATGTTTAAAGACTTTATTCAAAAGTTCCTGCAAGTATGTATTAATGATTGGACTATTAATGGGATAATTAGGGACCATCTTGAGAACTTGCGATTAATGCTTGAGAGGTGTTGACATCATTAGATTGCATTAAATTCTAAGAAGTGCATTTTATGCACAATGTTTGGAATGCTACTCAGACACATAGTGTGTAAGGATGGTTTGTTGGTTGATCTAGTGAATATTGTGCTAATTCTTAGTTTTTCACCTCTGAAGAATGTGAATTTGCTTAAGGAAACGCTAGGGCATATGAGATATTACTGCAAGTTTATCAAAGGATACGCTGCGATTACTGCCCCTATGGAGAAGCTACTAAAAAGGATGCTACATATAAGTGGACTCAGGAATGCCAAGGAAGTTTCGACACATTGAAGGCCAAGATGGCATCCATGCCCATACTAGTTTTTCCTGATTGGAATAAGGGGTTCCATGTGCATGTCGACACCTCGTTTGTCATGTTGGGGGTTGTTCTTGTGCAACCAGGGGAGTGCTACCTGGGTCACCCAATCGCATATGCCAGTAGAAAGTTATCATTTGCTGAAAAAAATTACACAATGACTGAAAGAGAAGGTTTGGTGATGGTTTATGCCTTGCAAAATTTCAGGCACTATTTGTTGGGTGGACATTTCAAGATGTTCACCGATCATTCTTCTTTGCAATACTTGGTCAATAAGCCTGTGTTGGGGGGGGGGGGGAATATGTCAGTGGCTGCTTCTTTTCTAGGAATTTGACTTTGAAATAATTGTGAAATTGGGACGGTTGAATGATGGCCCTTATCACCTATCTCACATCGAGACTGACAAAGAACTGACCAATATTAATGATGGATTTCCAGATGCGCAACTGTTCCATGTTGACATCGTAGATGATCACTATGCCCTGATAATTCAGTTCTTGGCCACTAGTGTCACCCCGGAGGACATGTCGACTTGCCAAAAGAAGGAGCTAGTAGTAAAGGATTCCGATTTCCAGTTGATTGCTGGGCAGTTATATAAGCTTGGACCAAATGAAATATTGCGACAGTGTATCCTACCGCATGAGGAAGGACCTATTCTAGAAGAGGCACATGCAAGAATCATGGGAGGTCACTCTGGAGGAAGGGATACTGTGTGAAATGTGTTGCACATTGGGCTATGGTGGCCTACATTGCATAATGATGCTACAGAATATGCAAGGAGCTATGACGTCTGCCAGCATGTCGGTAAACCATCGTGACAGGATGAGATGCTGCTAGTGCCGTAGGTGACTTTTCAACCATTCAATAAATGGGCCATGGATTTTGTGGGTCCTATTATTCCACCTAGGACGAGGACTAGGGCGCGATACATCATAATTGTAACCGACTATCTGACCAGGTGGGCAGAGGCTGCACCAGTTATGGATTGTACCGCTGCGACAATAGAGAGGTTCATCTTTGAAAACATTGAGACATGGTTTGGGTGTCCTAGGATCTTGATGAGTGACCAGGGTAGTCACTTTATCAACTGTACTGTGAGAGCGCTAACTGAGGATTTGCAGGTGCAACATACGAGGAGTACACCATACCATCTGTAGGTGAATGGGACTATTGAAGCGTTCAACAAATTTTTTGAAATAGTGCTGACAAAGGTAGGTAATGCTAATTGCAATGATTGTGAATTGAAAAATCTAGCAGTACTATGGGCCTATCGCACTACTTGCAAATTAATGACAAGACAAACACCATTCAAGATCGTATATGGGCAAGAGGCGGTCATGACCATGGAATACATTGTGTTCCTATTTTGCACATCGCTGTGGCGATGGGCGTGGATGATGCAGAAGCATTAGAATAGTACATTCTATAGTTAGTCTAGATTAAAGAAGACCTTTTTACTACAGGCTTCCACCAACGGATTGTGAAGGATTGAAAAAAGGTGTGGCATGATATCCACATTAAGAAAAAATAGTTTACGAATAGAGATTTGGTGTTTTTATATGACAAAAATTTCAAAAGCATTCAGGTAAGTTACAGATGCACTAGTTAGGACTGTATCTTGTTCATTCCATTACTTTTGGAGGTGTAGTTCAGTTACAACGATTAGATGGTGTGGTATTACCGATGCTCATCAATGGGAGTTTCTTAAAACCCTATAGGATGGGGCTAAAGCTGCACACTGCTTAAGGCATTGTGAAAAAAAAATATATATATATTTTTTTAGCTAAGCAACAAGGAAATCCTAGGAGATGAGGCTGTGCAAGGTTAGGAGTTAGTAGTGATGGACAGACGATCACCTACGACAGCTAAAGAGCTATGGGTTGGTCAAATCAGTAATAAATGTAGATGGTTAAAACATGTAGCTGGTGGCACTTGTTGAAGCAATGTGCATTAATGGCCGATATGACCATTAGATGAGTAGGATGGTCGGTGGATTTGGCATCATTACTACTATATTTAGTCATGATGGAGATCATAAATTTGGAAATGATGAGTTGGAATTAGAAGGTACCTTTAAAAAGCACACGATATGCGGGAGGAAGGCATTGTTTAGTTGAACGAGAAGAGTGTTGAGCAGAGTGTGAATTGTGCAGTTGTGTTGTGAGATTTTGGTGAGTTGCAGAGTAGAAGGCTAGAGTCCTTGGATGCATTGTAAGGTTTGGGGTGTGAGTCATGTTGAGCGACCTTGACGCAATTTAGATTTCCATTGAACAAGAGTCCCCTATTTAGCCCATGGTCTTTGAATAAGAAGTCATGATCATGCCGGTTGGCTCTTCATCCATCCCTAAGAGGAAGCAACAGGCTTAGAAGCCCAATTCCACGCTGTCGCAGATACCTACACTTTGGCTAGAGTGCAAGAAGAAGGGACGGAAAAAACCGAGCCATCGAGCTCGGGAGCTATAGAGTCAATGATACCTAGGGGCATCTCTGTTCATGATATCTTAGGATATGTCACTCCTATTATTCAGGGAGTGAAGCTGAGGTAGTCGATGAAAAATTAGAAGTATCTGCCAAAATTGCCCCCGCTGCTGGAAGGGATGAATTGCTCGGTCGATATCATCCTTGCCCTGATCCGATTGAAGTTTGACGACCATGATTTGTTGTTACTTAAATATTTTTGGGATGATCCCTATCAGTCAGTTTTGACGGTGCTTGGTGCCCCAATTTAGTGGATTCTTCAACCTTGGGCGAGTGGGTTAGACAACTTTGGATTGTTGGGGCTCATCAATATGCCTCATTTTGGGCAACTGAATGAAGCCCATGCATGTGTTAAAAAAATATTGGCTTATTTTCATGGTGGGACACTTTGGTTGAATATTCCCATTCCTATCATAGTAGACTTAATTGCAAGCATTATGGGCTTGCCAAAGGCTAGGGAAGATCCGACGTAGTATATCCGCGGGAGGGATACCAACAAGAATCTTTCCAAGTAGCTGAAGGAGCGCTTTGGCTTACGATGGGATGGCCACACCTACTATATTGATAGCATTAACTCACAAGCAGTGCATATCAGGGCATGGATTTTGGAGATCAAGTTTGTTCAGGGAAATTGACCGGTCCAGTGTAACTCAAGTGTGGTCGCATGCACCCAAAAATGTGCAAAAGGAATACAAATGAACTGGTCCTTGTTCTTGCTTAACTAGTTTCTAGAAAATGTTGTCGCTGCTCAGACCGGTCAACCATTTTCATATAGTTGGCTATTAATTCTCATTGCACTTGTTTCCTAGATGGAACTTGAAGATTACGAACCAATGGCAGTAGATGCAGCGAAGGTATGCCGCGATGCACGATATCAAAATTTGTTATGGGTTGAGTGGCCCAGTTGACAGGAGGACTGTATAATTCAATTTTTTTTCTATTGGGAAGTGTTGCAAGCCACGTTCCCTGATTATCTCCTTATGTAGTGGACAAGTACCAGTGGCTCATTCAGTTTTCTATCGGGCTACATTCCATTTACTCTCAAGTGTGTCGAGACCCTGAAAAGCAGTGGCTACCTCTGGCTTACAAAGTCATGGATGAATAATTGGATGCTATTGTTCAAGAGTGGCCGGCTGAATGGCGCAACCTTGTGAGTCAAGAGGAACTTTCTAAGGAGCTGCAACCTGATACCCCGTAAGAGCCTTCCCAGAAGGAGCTGAGTGTTCACAACTCTCACAATGAGTCATCAATAGACGCCAAGGTCGAAGCATAGCACATACAAGAGGAGACTCACACTATATGGTGCCAGGATTATGATGTGGGAAATGATGTTACAATAAAATATTGCACTCTCGATCCATTTGTTAACCCTTTTCCTAGTCCCCAAGTTACTCTCTACTAAAGTTGACTGAGATTGAGATTTTCCTACTTTTTTCCTTCTCTAGGAAGGTCAGAACTCTTGTCCTTCATGCTAGGAGTTTCAAAGGCTCGTTTTCCTTTCATTCTAGGTGCACCATCATCGGTGCTCTATCTCCCACTACTAGGAGCATCGACGATGCTTTTTCCCTTTTTGGAAAGTGCACTAGTCATGTTTAGAGGAAAAAAAACGAAGATTCGATACCCTTCTTGAAGGTGGATGAGGTGGATCTCTATCCCTATCTTTTAGGTGAGGTGGCATTTGGTTCCTAGCATATAGGGAAGATCCCTTAGATCCCTCCTCCTAATCCTCAACCTACTCTATCCCTTTAGCCTTATAAATTGAACCCTCTTCCTTTGGAAGGGAGGAAGGTCTATGGTACTTTTACGTTGGTGGAATTTCTAAGTGGCTTACTATCTTCCTTTGGAGGCTTTGGCTTGGATTACTGGATGGAATATTGTAGCGTTAAGGCTAGGTTGTAATGTTCTTTGCTGTATAATTCTATGTATCTCCTTATTACAGTAATACAAATCTCTTTCTATAAACATTGTTGTTGTTTATAATGTTTATAGATTTCTTCCTTAATTGTTATCTTAGATCAATTATATGTTTGGATACACATATGTTGTTTTCTTGTTTCCACATGCTTTACAGGGTTTTGCAGCTGAATATATGAAGATTCTGGAGCTTGGATCAATAAAGAGAGAAGAGGATCTACGAATATCAAGTAAGTGATCTATCTGTGTCTTTGCATTTCTGATTGATATAGGAAAGTAGATTGTATTCTGTATTTGATTTTTCTAGATCCACTTGGACTAGGGAGATTGAGCTTGATTTCAATTAAGTATATTTATCTAGTAACAAGTGGTATCTGGTGGGGGATGGAGGACTAACCATAACGGCTCATCAAAGCGGTCACTGAATCCTCTGCGGCTGCAACACACGAGATCCGCGAATACAACCACGAAGAGTTTGGTGTGGTACGATATAGGTTGAATTCCATTTTGACATTATTTCCAGGCATACATTTGTGAGACATGTGATGCAGGAAGTCCTGTCGATCAACACCGAGCCCCGGGATAGAAACATTCAAGTTCTCTCGACTCCGATTGATGTGGGGAGTGAAAAATTACACCAGTTACTATGGCCAATCCAGAGCGTTGCTTTGGACCTAAACAAGTTACCATCTCAAGCATTGGTGGAGCTACAGTATGTTGCCACCTAGGAGTTGGAGGATAGATAGAAGGAGCTGATTGATGGCTACGTGCAATCATAGAGTGCATCCGAGAAGCTATAGAAGGAAGCAACAAAGTTACATTAGGTTAGGTTGTAGCTAGAAGAGGAGAAGGTATGAGAAATAGATGCATTGAAGGAGGCGCAGGCCAAGCTATAGTGTAAGGATGATGAGGAAATTATATAGCTGAAGAAGGTGCAAGACTGGCTTCTCATTGAGAAGGAGCAGATGTGCACATGTATTGGCGAGATTGAGCAAGCTATCGACGAGGCGTGCCAACATATTTATGAGAGCATGTCTGAGCTCACCCCAGTCGATAATGCCATGTGACTGGGGACAACTAATGTCCAGCTTCAGGACACCAATCTAATGGTCAATACCCTGGTCTGACCAATGAACCCATCGGAGTAGCTTGCAGAACATAAGACTTCCACTGAAGAGATAGTAGCCCAATTTGAAACCATGGAGCAAGAGGCCAAGTCAATCATGGAGGCAACAATGTAGTTTTGGAAGAACGTTGTCCAGGATGAACAACTTGACTAGTTGATAACATGAGTACAAGAAGCTGAAGGCTAGTTGAGGATACTAAAGACATCGCTGTGGGAAATGCCGCTGATGATGTAGATCACGTGGGCTGAGGAATTGAAGGATCTACAAAAAAGAGCTGCTCGCTCCTAGCAGCGTTAACAAAAGAACCATGCCCAGTTAGATGAGTTCCAAGAATTTGGTGGGCAGGTCATTGTCCAAGTAGTCGTATCACTGCAGGTAGTGCAAGAGAGTCAGCAGATGGTCGATGGAAAGGGTAGGTAAGAGTACCCCATGCAGCAAGTTTTTCTTAACTGTGAAAGCACTGCCGCAAAATTCCAGCTGCAGGTTTGAGAGACCTCACAGTAATTCAAATACTTCAAGTATAAGGCATCGATGTATACCTTGTCAACCTAACGTGGCTCGAGAATGAGCCAAAAGACTATGTTGGGGCCCTGTTGGAAGAGGTTTTGGTAAGTGAGTTGCAGAGTTTCATGGTAGCTGCGCAAGCTCACTCGACACTGCACAAGGCCATATTAGCACAATGGGTAGAAATATAACCATTTTTTAATATTTAATATATTTTTTGACCAATTTTTGTTTCCATAGGTCATTAGCGGTTAGAAGTTAGTTAGAAGTAAAACTTCAATGTAAAGGCACAAGCCTATATATAGAGCTTGTTTTGAAATTGTAATAGAAAACAGAGATCATAGTACAAAGATAGAGATAGATAGGAGAGAGTCATCTTTTTTATCTGCAATCTGTCTGCATTTTGGGATGTAATTGGTCTCCTCATGTGGAGAAGAATTATCCATTTTATATCTATTGCGCAAATGAATATGACATGATGGTTGTTGCATAAATCTTGTCTTTGTCTTAATGTTTTCTCTGCTACCACATCAATGAAGTGTGTAAAATATGTTATGATGATGCTGGGATCTATTCAGTTGTCTTTTAGTTATGATTTACTGATGATGTTGTGATCTATTCCATTTTTTTTATGATGTTGTTGCGATCTCTTCCAAGAGTCTGTCACATTTCTGATAAAATATGGTAAAAGTTGTTTTATACTGCTTTGCTAATACTACTACGACAAATAAATGATGTGATTTTATATATATGTAGTGATGAAGATAGATTATGATCACTGTCTTATTTCTATAATATGAGATTTATGCTGCTTGATCCGTCAGATGCCATATATTCCCTTCTCACTGCCGAAAAATTTGTTCTGACAGCTCTCCCTTGAACATCTCGGGTGAGACTTCATCCACTCTATGGACGTTGCTGGGTAGGGTAAAACCTATCTATGCCAGTTCTCAAGGACATCACATTGGTTTGGTATCGACAGAGTGAGAACCCCTGTTGACGAGGCTTTGTTTGTGGGTTTTCATCAACAGTAACCAGTGTAAGTAACACCATCTCTAGAGCTATTGATTTTTGGGTTGAGAGTATTTTGCAAGGATATATTACTGAGGTTGCAGTAGAGGATATAACCTCATATAGGGAGGATGAAATAAATTTTTTCCAAGGACCCCAAAGAAGATATTTGTTATCTATCAGTACATGGATCTAGATGCTCATTTATGAGAAGGGTATCTTGCAGTTGAGTAGTTGAGTTGCATACACCAAAGGAAGGCTATGTCATAGATGACCTGTAAGGAAAATGGGAAATGGTGAGTTGAGATGTTCCCAGGAAGTAAAGAACCTGAACTAGAAGTGGATTCCTAAGGAGTGGAAGGATAGTCAGATCATGGAAAAGAAGAAAGATAGAGGAAGTTCGATGAGATCCTAGTATGTTCGAGGAGAGTGAACATGAAATTTAGTCATAGGTATATGCAGGGTATTGTAGTGAAGAGGTGGACTATATCCCGATATCAGAAGGAGCGAAAAAATATGAAGAGACTATCGAGTCACCAATGTTTGGACACCACTACATCACACCAGGAGTATCACCAGATGTAAGTTCTAAAGCCTCATCTCCTGAAAGATTTGTTAATATTGGTATTGCTAGTACGACGACTAGTGTGCATGACAATACAACTAAATTAGATCATTCATTAGATAACCCCAACACCAACACAATGGCTTGGGCATATATTTGGTTACCTACATTCAATGGTAATGGAGCAGAAGATCCAGAGTAGCATTGGTTCATTTGTAAAGCTGTTTGGATGGTTCTATTAGTTCAGAATGTAGACTTGAAGAAATCACAGATGATCACGACTCTAAGGGGTCATGTGCTTGATTGGTTTATGAATTTCTATGTAGTACTATCAAGAACATCGCAGAATACCATTGATGAGATATGAGTAGCAATTATATCTAAGTTCATAAAAAGTAAACTGAAGTCATAGTGTATCACGAAGATCAAGGAAATCAAACAAGCATTAACAGAGTATGTATGGGACTTTGACCAATGTTTCAAGAATTTGATGGCCAAGGTAACTTTCCAAATATCGGATGTACAACATAAGGAGTGGTTTATTGTTGTGCTATTACCACACATCCGAGGCCCATTGATGCAAAAAAGATCAAGTCGTAGACATAAGCACTGGATTTGGAAATGAAGCTAGAGGCCTCGCTGATCGATGATGGTGCCATAGGGACGGTGCAGATTCAATCGCAATTAGTTAATCGAACGATACAATTGTAGGACAACAAGAAGGGTAGGGAATCCCATGAATAATTATGGTGCACAAAATGTAGAAGGGATGGACATACTAAGGATAATTGTCCAACCTTAATGAACTATATCGCATCAGTTGCACCAAACCCATTTAGTGCCCATGGACTACCCTGGTGTTGCATATGCCAGTCTAGAGGACATTGCGACGAGGAATTTCTATACTTGCAAAACAATGTAAGTACCCCAAAAAACCTCTTTCATAAGTTTTGTAAATTAGTACAGAATGAAGAGAAGGATTGAAGAGAATACCAACTCCTAAAGGAAAACATGGTTCACAAATACTTCATGAAGAATGAGGGGCAGACTCAGGATGAACCAGTACAAGCATCATATCAGTGTGCACAATTCCCGCCAAATCAATATCAGAACTAGTATTAGCCTCGGTATGCACCACAACAACCATATCCATAGAAGAATCACTATCGACCATAGTATCAACAGAATTAGTACCCCCTGCAGCAACCACACCCTCAAGGAAGGGGTGGTGGAAACTTCATAGGCAGAGGAGGAGGAGGATTTGGTAGAGGAAGAGGTCAAGTTACATGCTATAACTGTGTACAACCGGGTCACTATGCTATATATTTCCTAGAACCTACAAATACATTTTCATACTGTAAGGGACAATACCATAATGTGGATAAATTTCCCCAATTGATCATAAAGTGGAAGGCTAGGACCATCACATGTCCTAACCCAGTGCATAATCTAAACCCAAACCTGAATCTAAACTTAAACGTTTAGATTATTGCTGATGAACCAAGAGATCAAAATCTCGCTATCGTAACACAAGGAGGTGGTGCAACTGGAGCTGATTAAGAAACCCTACCGGAACAACTGCAGCTGCAGGCATGACCCGCAACAAATAAAAAGGTGCCATTCGATGTCCAGAAACAAAAGCATGTATTCATGGATGTGTGACCAGAGTTTGTGGATCCAGAAGAACCATTGACATCATAAGAAGTCAGGGAGATGCCTGAACAATTTCAGCAGATATTTCAAAAGAAGACTCCACAAAAGGCTAGTAAGATGAAGTTGTTTCTATCAAGTTGCTTAGTTTTACTTCAAGAAAAAGATGCTATCACAGAACTACAAGCACTAATAGAATAAACACCAATAGAGCCGCAGCCCAAAAATAAAGTTAACCAAGTTAGCAAGAAATTCAAAACTGGGCATGAGTTAAGAATGACTGCATAGATAAGGGATTATGACATGGATTATATTATCTTAGACT
Source organism: Pseudotsuga menziesii (assembly GCA_001517045.1). NCBI lineage: Eukaryota > Viridiplantae > Streptophyta > Pinopsida > Pinales > Pinaceae > Pseudotsuga > Pseudotsuga menziesii. Next base: position 62,914 of record LPNX010865985.1, read on the forward strand.
TGGGCTCTTACATGAATATTTTGACATGACAAAATTGGGAAAGTATGGGCAAGCCGCTCTTGGACTGGTCTCTTGTTTAGGTACAACCTGCAAATCAGGCGAAGGTTCTACCAATTGGTAGATTGAGTCAAGTCCCTATCAACATTGAAGGGTTGCATATGTTTACGGATTTTGAATTCATTAAAATTTTTGATGACACGAATACATATCCCACATTGTTGGGAATATATTGGGACATAGACAATCAAACTATTATGAACTTCAAGAAAAGGATCCTCTCATTGAATAATAGATGAGAGTGGTGTCGCCCATTGCTCCATTTGAAGAACAGAGATATGTTGAGCCTGTCTACAATGACGGACATGGTGACTATCTAGAACAGATCTACAATGTCATTTCCATGCAAGAAGACTATATTAATCCAATAAGATATGGAAACCTAAGTTTGAAGAGTGCTAGATCCTACACGTTCGACTGAGAGGAGGCATTAGAGAACTGTAAAAACATGCTACATGAAGGCCCTATGAGAAGGTGCACCATAGTTACAAGGTCTATGTGATGGGAGGAGAATGAGCTACAAGAGCTTCCCACCTATGAGGGTATTCCTAACCTAGCAACCTTCTTAAGTGAGTTCGAAGGACTTGTAACATATCCGTAGCACTTGTCTACACTAGGCCATGAATAGAAGGATACAACCGCTATTAAATTGAGCACATAGATCTATGGGTCGACATACAACTCACAAAATGGATCATAAAATTTACTTAGTAATTGAAGGAAACAATGCAAAAAAGGCTTGCAATTGTGAATTCTTTCACTAATAAAAATTAATTAGATACTAATTACAGGGAATTACAATGGACAAATAGCCACAAGTAATTCGAATCCATGTGAGGAAATTAGAATTGATTAGACTCTACTTAACTGAATGGATAACTGACCTTGCCTAAATCATTATTGAAGGATTGAATGGTTAACTTCCCTTGTCTAAACCATTATGGGAGTTCATCGGAGTTCTAAATCACAACTCAAGTGTTTAATTTAGTGTTAACTAAGCCTAAGTGATTGAGGTAGGTGAGAAATGTGCCTCTTTTGCATGCATCCATGCAAACCTAGAGATAACTGAATGTATAGGACTAGAATTGAATGTAACTGACTCCTAATTGAGCATGACTAGTCACTAACTCAACTCAAGTGACCTTGGTTGGTATCGGCACTCCCAGTGGCACCTAATTTGTAGGGATTGATCTAGGAGGCTCCTAAACTGATACATCCAAGTGCAATCAGTGGTAGTAGGCCTCAATTAGTGTTCCCTATAGTTTAGTAACTGGAACATGTGCCCTAATTTGGCCAAGTAGAACCAATGGTGCTAGAGACTAAAAATAGACTGGAAGGACTCCCAATTTAGACATGACTCCTGATTTAGACATATGACTGAATTGGACAAGGAAGGATTAATAATCCTAACACCTCCCATGATTTCTAACTTGGAAAATATGTGGGCCTTGGTAACTAAGACCACAGGTCACCCATTACATCAAGTAAAGTAAAGTAACTGCTCAATACAAGGAGCTGGGGAAAAAACCACATGCGAAAAAATCCCCCCCTCTAACTAAGCATATAGAGTCAAGATTCAAGTTTAAAAAATTTGAAAATGTGTTGCTGCAATCTCTATGATGTAGTGAAACAACATGCATGATGTTATATGCACAGGTATCCTAGGGCCTGGCATGTAGACTTCTCCATATTCTCCCAAAATGATGATGGAAGGAAGGAGGAATGTAACCTTTGTCTTTTACTGAATGAAGAGGTGTATGATCAGCTCTATTCTTCTGAGTGTATTGAGACTGAGCCCTTTCCATGTAACATATTACAGGGAGTCTATTGCATCTCTCTGAAGGAGGTAATATTGCATGACATACCGCAATGGTCTTTTCCTTTTGAGTGTCAAATGGATTTCCAGTCATCTTTCTAGCTTCAAGTTTGGAAGGAGGGACTGGATCTGAATTCCAATCACCTTGAATCTCAATGGTGCTAGTGACTAAAAATAGACTGGAAGGACTCCCGATTTAGACATGACTCCTCATTCAGAAATATGACCAAATTTGACAAGGGAGGATTAATAATCCTAACACTCACTAGATGGTGGGGTACACACAAGCAGTCCATAAAAGACTGGACACAATGCAGAAGGTTGATGGAATTCAGATTCAGTGAAGAACTCAACACTATGAGCCACAGATATCCAGTATTGGCAAGCCCTACTGGGCACATAAATAAGGTTTGCACCATATTTTAATAATACCCTCAATAGGAATGGGTCCATCATTTCATTCATACATTAGAAATGACACCTAGAACCCAAGAGTGGGAAAGGATCACTAATCCGTTTAGGCATACATTTGAATTTGTTGATGAGCAAACTGCAGTTGATGTTGCACTTCAAATGATAAAGGAGAAGATATTTGCTGAAATTCATATCGAAGAGGCCAACGCTCACTAGTGTAGTGCGACCATTCAGCAATGGATGGAATTATACAATATAGATATAGACTCAAATGATGATCTAACTGACATAAAATTACTAGAATCAGAGGGAACACGCGTAGTAGAAGGAACTAGTATTTCAAGTGACTAGTTCCTTAAGCCGTTGAAAATCAAGAAAGTAAACATTGGGTCACCAGAGAACCCAAAATTCACCAATATAGGAGATTACTGGGATGACGAGAAAGTCGTGAAGATCACAAACTTGCTACATGAGTATCAGGATCTATTCTCGACTTACTTCTCAGAGATGAAGGGAATAGTCAACGACCTAGGGGAGATGAAAATACCCCTGCTACCAGATGCTAAACCCAGTAAACAACATATGTATAGACCGAATCCAAAATATAAAGAAAAGGTAAAAGAAGAATTGGATCGCATGCTCGACACAAAAATCATTGAACCTCTTGATAAATCAGAATGGATCAGCCCTATAGTAATCTAGGATAAGAAGACAACAGGTGAAGTCAGAATCTGTCTTGACCTGAGGAAGCCAAATGATTCATGCTTACATGATCCATTCCCAACACCATTCATAGATGAAATGCTTGAAAGTGTCGAAGGGGAAGAAATATATTCATTCACTAATGGATTCTCTCGCTATCATCAAGTCAAAATTGCGAAGGAGGATGGACACAAAATGAACTTCGTCGCTGAATAGGGATGCTACTAGTATATGATAATGCCTTTTGGACTGAATAATGTACCAGCTATTTTTTCTAGAATAGTATCCTTTGCTTTTAAATATTTTATTCATAAATTTATTGAGGTCTACTTTGATGATTGGACTATGTTTGGTCTAGTAAGATACCATATTGAGAGTCTATACATGATGTGGGTCGCTATTTCCAATATCAGATTGCGCTCAATTCCAAGAAATGTATCTTTTACACACCATTTGGTGTTTTGTTGGGTCATGTCGTGTGTCACAACGATATTTTGGTAGACCCAGCAAAAGTGGCAATTATCCTCGACCTACCACCACCTACATTAGTCACGCAACTAAGATAATTTATAGGACACATAGGTTACTACATAAAGTTAATCAGAGGATATGCAAAGATCACTACACCTATGGAGAAATTGTTGAAGAAGGATGCAAAGTTTCAGTGGATGCCAACTTTCTAGGAAAGATTAAACAAATTAAAAAACAAGATGGCCACTACACCAATGCTTTTGCTCCTCAACTCCAAGAAGGATTTCCATGTTCATGTTGATGCATCGTCTATCGCGATCAGCATAGTATTTATGCAACCATGAGAGGGTGAACTAGACCACCCTATTGCTTTTTCAAGCAGAAAACTATCAATAGCAGAAAATAACTACACGACGATGGAAAGAGAAGGACTTTCCACAGTCTATGTACTTCAAAAGTTTAGAAACTATTTGTTGGGTGAGTATTTTCAGGTGTACACTGATCATTCAACATTGAAATACCTAGTCAACAACCTAGTGTTGGGGAGAATATCTGTAGATGGTTTCTCCTCTTTTCAAACCTGGTCGACTAAATGTCGGGCTATACCACCTATCAAGGATAGAAAGTGGTGAGGATCCAACCAACCTAAAAGATAATTTTCCAGATGCACAACTATTTGTGATCCACATAATGGACAATCAGAACCATGATTTTAACACAATAATCCACTTTTTGAGCACAGGTTATGCAACTCCAGGATTTTCCACTAATCAGAAGAAACACTTGGTAGTCAGATATTTGTATTTCAAATTGATCACTAGACAGTTGTACAAGTTGTTCATAGATAAAAAATTATGCCGTAGTGTTTTTTTATTATGAGCGACCTTGGGTTACTTTCAAAGCACATTCTAGTGTCATAGGAGGACGCTATGCTGGAAAAGAAACTGTGCACAAGATATTGTAGGCAGGACTATGGTGGCCAACCATACAAATTGATACTAAAATATTCTATAGGCACTGTGATATATTCCATAGAACAAGAAAACCATCGCACCGCGATGAGATGCCGCTTGCACCATAGATAACAGTGCAATCCTTTGACAAATGGGATGTTGATTTTGTTGGAACGATCAATCCACAAGGAAAGAGAATTGGCGCACACTACATTATCATTGCGACTGACTATTTAACCAGATGGGATGAAGATGCCCCTATCAAATATTGTACCAATGCAACTGCGGAAAGGTTTTTTTTTGAAAACATAGTCACGAAATTTGGCTGTCCAAAAATTCTACTCAACGACCAAGGTACGCATTTTTTTGATAAAATGATTGTTGAGTTGACTGCATAATTCTAGATCCAGCATAAGAAGATGACTCCCTATCATCCTCAGGAGAATGGAATGGTCAAACAATTTAACAATATACTGGAAAATGCATTAAATAAGGTATGCAATGTGTGCGGAGATGACTGGGGTCAAAAAGTATCAGTTGTATTATGGGCATATCGCACAACTTACAAGCAATTAACAGGGCACACCCAATTCAGACTGGTATATGGACATGAAGCTATTGTGCCAATGGATTACATTGTGTTGATCCTGTGGATTTCTTTGCTGACAGAGATGACCAACGGTGATGTTGTTGAATAGAGGTTGACACAGCTCATTCAAATGGAAGAGGAACTCTTTGTTGTAGGATTTCATTAGACAGTTGAGAAGCAGCAATAGAAATCATGACATGAACCTCATATCTAGATCAAACCATTCAAAGTCGAAGGACTCATGTTTCTGTATGACAACAAGTTTTTCAAACATCTAGGAAAGTTGAAAACACATTAGCTAGGGCCATACATGATCACACATATCACTAAAGTAAAATTACAGAAACTAGATGGTATGTATGTCGTGGGTATGGTGAACTCTCCTGAAACCATACTATGATGGTCATAACATCCCTAACTAGAATTGTGCTACATGTGAAGAAACAAAAGGCATGAAAAAGTTAAAAGATGTAAACTGTTTATCACATGTATTTGACGGAATCAGCTAAAAGCGTGCGAAAAAACGCACAATGTAGGAAAAGGTTGAAAGTGCTGGAAAAAGTTGAAATGACAGGCTGGCCGACATTAAAGTGAAAATATCCAGTGAATATTGAGGCGGTTATGACAAGTAAGCATCATTAATTCAATGAGATACGAGGAGAATGGTGGTGTAATTTTCGGTCCCATCAACCGTTTTCAACATAACTGCCATAACTTTTCTGATAGGTACATCATAGTACTCAAGTTGACAAGTTAATGAAGAAAAGAGTTGGTCGACAAGCGCATGTGATTTATTAGACCTCGACCTACCATCATATGATGAATGTAGGGAATTTTGGTAGGTGTAATACAAGGCTTCGACATCAAGAATTAGTTTACACACACAAAGAGAGCATAAGAGAACTAGAGTCGAGACTTACAAAGCCAAACCATGCAACACTATGAGAGATGCAACCCATGGTTATTGTGATTTATAATGCCAAGAATTTATTTGATGTAATCATCCCCTCAACATTCCCAATTGAGGAGGAGATGCAATCACCTGAAGTACAACAACCAGAACATAGACCACAACTCGACCTGATGGTGCGAATGAGAAAGAATCCTATGCCTGCTCTGGGCCCTGTTCAACCTCCTAGTTCATCGCAATGCAAAACCCTGTTCAAAACCCACAAGCTGCACTTGCATGACCTGTCATGGAGCTGAGATAGGCTAGGGAGAGAGCAATTGGAGAGCCAGCTAGGCTACCATTGTCCAGAAAATACAATGCCAAGGTCGTTGTGGATTACGTTGGTAAAGGGCCAATGAAGGAAGACATGATTGAGGAAGAGTTGATGGAGGAATACCCACCCCATAAAGACCCATAATATGAGGATAAAAATGAAAACTCTTCCCATTATGTTCGACCCAGAAGAGCTGAGGCAGAGCCAATGGAGATTCCCACAAAAGCCAATACATTTTTAGTAGCACCTCGGATCCCTGAGCGCAAACCCCTGCTCATGGACATAATACTGAAGCTCTCAAAGTTGAATTTCAAGGATTTTTATAGTTGACTACAGGAGGGTTTGGAAATAACAAACTGCATGGTCATGATTTATACCAAGCCAATTGGGCCCAAGGTTCTTAAGCCAATGAAGTGGGTTGCTGGCATCGACCAAGAAAAATTGATGAACTTGCCATTCACACCCAATTTTGTCCATAGCTTGCAGGAAAAAACATATGTGAAATATATCTTGGCCTATTTCCATAGAGGATTCCTATGGCTTGATCAACCATACCCAGTCAACGTCGATATTTTCTCGTTGATCACAGGACTGCCGAAGTCAGGAGAAGAACCTGCGCCGTGTTTGTGCCAAGGCAGGGATACCACTAAGATGAAAACAAAAGTATAAGATTTATCATGTGGGTAGGGGATTCTCGATTCCCCTCATTGAAGATGCCGCTGTGAGATTTTCTGAAAGGATCCTGTTCTACAAGTTGTTGTGCAGGATGCAGCCAAATGAATGCACCGCTACTACGGTAGAGATTACAGAGAAATGCGCACAAGGTGTGAATTTCAACTGGTTACAGTTCTTGTTGAAAAAACGGATAGACGACACAACATAGGCCTTAGAGGACCCCGAGTACAAATTTCACTACTCCTTGTGACTCATCCTGATCTCATTCACCTTGTGGGCCAACCCAACAGATCATATACAAATGGATGTCCCACTACCTTGCCATGGTGCAAAGTACCAGAACCTGTGGGAGGATAAGAAAAATAAGATCCGCCAGAAGGATAGTAACATCAAGTTTTTTCTGCATGCCGAGGAACTGCACAATGTTGTCAAGTGATCCCACCGTGTCCATGCTACGATGGTGCACACATATACCGCCTTCACAAATTTGCAGGTGGGTGTACATAATATGATCCTGGAACCAACGAATGACCCAACCAAGAAAGAACACCAGGAAGGGTTCATGATCACTAATGATGATGTGGACAAAATTGTCATGGAGTGGTTTTAGGAATGGTGCGTCCCATTAGTAGAGACCCTTCTTGAAGAGAAGAATCAAGAAGACCCACCAGCTAATGAAGGTGGAAATGCTGGCGTGGATGGCCAGTCTGGAATTAGCCAAAGAAACAATGGGGGCGATGGTCAAGACAACCAGTCGTAAGAAGAAAAATATGATAATAGCAGTGATGGTGGCTCCCATCAAAGAAATGCATATTAGGAACCTACTAATGAGGATACCCACAATCACTAAAAAGAACAGCAAGAAAACGTTGTAGCTGAGGTCACCAAGAAAATACTTGAGGTTCTGAACATGCAGTAGGAAAACGTGGCAGGTCAAGTTTCCAAGCACCTGAATAAGCTCATAGATGCCATCAATGAGGTTAAAACCACTATTGAGGCCAAGACATATGGCATGGATCCCAGCGTTCTGCTTGTCACACAAGAGCTAGTGCCGTTGATCAAAGTGTAGATCCATGGGGGCGTAATGGATATAGGGATGGGAACAGGTGCACTTGATGATGTGGTCAAGGAGTTTACCACATTGTAGATTGAATTCTCCAAGATTTAATTGGGAGAAGTATATAAGATAAAACAAGAAGTTGCGATAGAAAAACAGTTGTGGGAGAATGCAGGTACCTATCAGGAAACAAAACAACAAAGGAAGTCCAAGTAGCAGAAGGCCTTCCTAAAATAAAAAGATAAAGAAATCCTGGTGCGCGAGCATAGCCGTGTTTCACTAGCAGAATCCATTAAGGGTGCAGTTGCAGACTTCCCACTGAAAGAGGGCCATGAATATGAAGATTCAACTGCTAAGGTTTCCTGGCTATCGTGGATTGTAGCAGAGCTGAAGAAGCAAGTTGAGGAGCTTCAGGATAGGAAGGTACCGACCACACCTCCTGAGGTGCTCGAGAAGAGAAGAAGAGTAGTGTCTTAGGCTACTGGGAAGATCAATGATGTAGAAACACTATGTGCAATGATAATTGAATCCATTTGGGCAATTTGGGAAGCGCTTCTGGAAGACGCGGCTATAGAAAAGATCAGGGAAAGCATGAGGTAAGATGACAAGAAAATCGTTCAGAAAAGGCTGAGACGAAGTAGCTATCCTTTTAGGAGAAGGTTATAAAAATGGTAGAAATCAAGCAGCTACAGTAGGAATTCCAATATTTCCACAACCAAGATCAGAATAGGGAGGTGGAAGTGGAAGCACACTAGTCGAAAGTAATGCAGCTCATAGGCCTTATTCAGCCTATGCAGTAGAAACTTCAAAATATGGCCCAATCGCTAGAGGCAGGACCATCGGAACATATCAGTTTCGACCGCATGGAGTAGTTGGCAGCACAAGTAGAAGTGGTGATAGCGAAAGTTTCTAGAGTGCAACAGATGGTGAAGAAATTTTAGGACAAGGTTAGTCCTCCCGCGCAGCCTGAGCCTGCTCCAGAAACATAAGTGGTTGGGAGAAACTATAGTTTTGCGGTAGGATATTTTTCTAAGAATTCCATTTTTGCTTAGTGACTTGGGACGAGCCACATGTGAGTGTTTGGGGCTTGTTGGGCCAGGAAAAGAGCACAAGGAAGAAGCTTCCATGCAAACGAAGAAGGAAAAATGCATGCGTGACAAGGGAAAAATAGGTTAAGAGGGAATCATATGAACTAGCATAGAAAGATAAAACATGAGTGCGGTGTAGAAAGGAAGCATAGAGGAGAGAAAGATGCAACAAGGGTGATGCGACAAGGAAAGCAGATACAAAGTTGAAGAGGAAGGTAGAAGAGTTAATGATGGACAAGAGGAAGTTAAGGAATACTGTTGAAGGACAAACCGCCAGAAGATGGAAGGACAGTTTTGTGGCTAGTTATGATTGGTACAGAGGACTAAAGGATGTTTTTCTATGGCCAGTTATGGATGCGGTTAATACATGCAATATTTTGTGGCTAGGTATGGGACGGCGTTAAATGTAACAGGTATATTTTGTAGCTACCTAAGTTTGTAATAACTGAGTATTAGTCAGTCGACCTTGCATGGTCTGGTAAACATTATAAATAGAAGGAACCTCGTCTGTATAAGGGTTAGATAAGATTGGTTCAATTGGTATTTGGTAGATGATATAAGGTTGGATTCAGTTAGATCCAATAGTCAACTCAGAGAAGAGTCTAGTAGAAGTAGAAGACTGTTGAGCCGTGGATCTTGCAGCTGTGTGCGTAGACCGCTAGTAAGGTAGAAGACTTGATCCAGGCTGTGTGCAGATTAGTAGGAATAAACATAAGCAATAAACCAGATAGCATGAGAGCAATAATATTGAGTCAGAAAGACGTATCTTAAGAACAGTCTACAAGTTGCAGGCTACAAGGTGCTACCTATATTTCTCATTCCAGATGAAGAGGACTTTGGTGGTTTTTCCCAGATGGGTTTCCACGTTATTTCCTGTGTTATATGGTTGAATGTTGTTGAATGGTGAATGTTTATGTGAATGTTTGTTTATTTTATATTATCGCAGTTATAGTTGTTGTAGAATGTATGCCAAATGATGAATGAACGACTGAGTAGAATTATTGTTGAACTATTGTGTATGAGTTCATGGTTAATCTGCTAAGTATAAACATAAGTCATGCATTGTCTATCAGTATAAGGAATTGGCGGTGTCACATAGTTGCGCCATTAATTAAGGTTTCAAGACAATGTCGTGTTGCGCAGCTGACCTGTGGCATGCATTGCGCCACCATCGCATTGTCAAAGACTCAATCCTATCATCATTGTCGAGTGCCTTGGTTGTGTGCCAAGGGACTATAATCCCTCACCAAATGTGGAAAAATGGTTATGTCAGTTACCCATTAAGATATCTCATGTGAGACTACATCTTCTTCATATATGTTGCCGACTGAGCTTGCTCTGTCAGGATGATGTCTTGTGCTATCTTGTTGGTATTGTGTAGTTGTTAAACCATGAGTCGATACAGAAAGAGATAGAGGCCAACACAAACCCTCTTTTGCACCTGTTCATCTATGTTGCACTTGGTTTCAATTTCCCACATAGGGAACACCTCCTTGGTTGGAGTTATAGTTTACATAACAATGGTATATTTGCATTTCTGATATTCTTATGGGATCTTGTCACACTTTCTAGTTGATCCACTTGAATAGAAGTAGGCATGTTTAGTTATAGATGTAGTGAATATTTTCTTGGAGAGAGGAATATGATCAGAGTAGTGCAGCAAAATCATGATGGACCTCTTGGGATACTTTTGTTGAGGACAAGCAATCTTGGGAAGGGAGGAATATCATGTTCCCGTTTTGACAACACCATGAAGTAGATCGAACCCCATGGATCCTAGTGACAAATTAAATTAAATAATTAATGAGAGGTTAAGATGAGGAAATTAATTAATTAGGAGTGTGCATTTAAATTTATCCATAGTTTCTACCAACTTGGAATAAATAATTATGGAGCATTTAATATTATTGGTGCAATTATTATTTTTATTTGTTATGTTGAATAAATGGAGAAATTGGCCCACCAATTCGAATTAGTGGATAAGGTTGGAATAATTACTTGGAGTAGAAGTGAAGTAAGCACTAAAGTCCAAAAATGATGCCAAAATGAGAAAAGAGGAATATTTCAGGAAAAGTGGCATAAATCCAGAAAGCAGGATAAAATAATAAAAGCAAGAAAGTATGAAAAGCAAGAAAGTTCAGAAGAGAAGGAAAGTCAGAAAAAGAAGAAAAAGAAGGAAAGCCAAAGAAAAGCAAAGCAAGGAAAGTATATCCACCCATGGGTGACCCATTCTTAGAGGTCACCAATCCAAGCAACTTGCTCAACAGGTCAACATTAATTCTATAAAAGAAGTATTCCAACTCCCTTTCACATTTTTTTCTAGTTTGGTTGATGTTTTGATTGCTTGATGCTATGTGAGCATTATTTCCAGAGTGATGCACCTTAGATCTCTGGGAGATGAGCCCCATAACCGTTAGAGAAAATTTCAACTCAAAATGGGCCTCCTAAGGAAAATAATAAAATATTAGTTAAATAATAAAATAATATTTATTAATTTTTTAGGAAGAAAATAAATAAATAAAAACTACTTTTTTGTTCATATTTTCGACATATATCCCTCTGGTTTTACTCAAATTTTGATTTAGAGATCTCGTTGGATGTGGAATTAAATTCTACATCCAACGAGTACCCACTCTACATACTTTTGATGGACCCTACTACCCCAAAAGCAAGAAATACCCGGAAAAATGTGATAATGATGAATTTTAGGCATTTCTTTATTTTGGGGTAGCAAGGTCTATAAAAAGTATGCAGAGTGGGTATGCATTAGATGTGGAATTAAATTCCACATCCAACGAGCTCTCCTGATCTAAATTTGAGTAAAAGCACAGGGAGATATGTCGAAAATACGAACAAAAAAAGTAGTTTTTTATGATACCTATCCCCAAATATATATTAAAACATTGTTTAATACCTATAAGGTATTTAAAATTTAAATCAATTTAATTGGATAAGACATGATGACATGGAATTTGAATTAGGTTTGAAAGGCCCATTTTCAGTTGAAATTTCCTCTAATGATCCCTTCCCCTCTCCTTTAGTCCTATTCTCTTCTATTGAAGGTATGGAGCACTTGATTACATCCATTGAAGTAATCTCAGAGATATTTTGCAGCCTCCATCACATTTAGGTCGAGCTCTAGTGAAGCCCATGCTTCACCTATGTTCTTAGCCCTTCTGGGGTCATGTTTTGGGCCTCCTACCTATCATTGTGAGTCCATTGATGTAATGGTCAATGATTATTTTAATATATGATACATTCCAATGATGAATATTGTATTTCTATCTTTCAAGTATAAATGTTACTATCCCTTAAGTATGCAAACTCATTTTTATATGTATAAGCTTAACTAGTCATCAAAATGAGGGATTTGAGCCTCCCATTGCAATAATAATTGAGTCTGTCACATACGAATGAGTGTGGATGGTATGATATGATGTAATATGATGTATTAGGATTCTTCAAAGTAAATTATCAGGTATAATATGTTTATGTTCCAAAATTCAATCTTATTTGCACACCCCTACAAGATTACTAGCTAATTTTGACTAGTCTAGCTATTATTTAATTTCAGAGAGTTATACTTAGTGATTTTTTATTCTGTAAGTTGCTGCATATCAATGACAGAAATACCTGTCCATAAATTATTCCTGATCAGACATTTTTTGAAGCAGTATTGGGTTTTTGGATCCTTCATTGCGTAGGATCCCACCAGGCCAAAATTGCCAAAAATCCCCAAGTTCTTCTAGAACTCCCAAAAATCTTCCAGATCTGCTACTAACTATAAACAACCATTTTTTATGTTTTCTAAAGGCTTGAAAAACTCTCGACAATTTTCCTAAATCCCCTTGTTGAGAAAGATTGAACTACTCTTCCTAGTTTCAAGGTTTGGTTTCCCAGAAGAGTGGAAGTGTTACAACCTAAGTTGTACTTAGTGGTTTTTTATTAAGTGAGCCTGGTGAACCGGACAAGGATAACTTGTTCAAACTTTAGAAGACCTTCAGTATTACTTCTGGGAAGCTTTTTTGTACTATATCACATGTTCACACCCCATGGGGGGATTGTAATAAATGTTCTAGCATGATAGTGTCTGTAAAAGACTCGGTCTCTTAGACTTCATTTGTCAATCTAAACATCCCATGGTGTTTTTTCCCTTGGTTATTATTGGTTGTTGAATAAACAACTGATAATTTCTAAGTTTTTCACTCCATACCTCCAAAGTTGGGGTGGCCAGCTTGGAATTTAGGCCCATTGCAGTTATTAGAGTATATGTGTCAATGTATAAACATGCTAGGCATCATGGTCGAGTCATATGAACATGTCTAGGTCACTTTAGGTATTTTCAAGTTTTTAAATGTTTTCTGTGTTTTTTATTAAAATTTAATTTTTCCAAAACTTAGGCTATTTTTTAATAGTTTAATTGGAAAAATTGATTTTGTAATAAAAGTGGGCCAAATAATCAGTTTCAGTCATGTAGGTGCTCATTTTCAAGCTAAGAGAACCATGTAAACCCATGGACCCACTATTTCCTAGTTTTGAGTGATTTGCCATCACTTAGGTCAGAAAGCCCCAAAAAATTGATTATTGATTATTTTAATTAATAAATTGATGAATAATGGAGCAAATCCAAAATCCTAGATCAGTGGATTCTCAACCGATTTGATTGAAATCAGTCAGACCTGAACCAGATTGACTAGATTTGAAAAATCCTTGACTGAAGGAGGTGATCTGGACAGATCCAGAGTTGAACTTCAGCATCCTTTATGGGGAATTTCACTCTCCCTCTTTCCAATTTCTGTGCTGCTTTCATTTTCTGTCTTCAAGGATTCGGTTGAATCAAGTTATGGTGTAAAATAGGTAAGTTATATTGCTTTCTCTTGTTTATCCATATGATGTATGCTCAAGAATTTCTGTTATATGCTTAAATAAGATTATTTTTGCATGATCTTTCATTTTTGTTTTATACATCTATATCCAGATCTCACGAGGTGTTGTGCATGCTTGTGTTATCTAGTTGCAGGTTCCCGATTGGATGAAGGTGTGGATCAAGATTGATACCATTCCTTATCCAATAAGCTCAAGACTATGTCCCTCAGCGCTCCACAAAAGGGCCTCCCTTCAGCTTTCTCCATTCAAGCAACGAGCCGACCTTCTCTCCTCTTCTTCTCATTTCTTAAAAAAAATCAATCTTTCGGTTACCTGTCTCTCCCTCTTATGATCAGATCTAGTTCTAAGAATTGAATATATATAGTTAGATCTATTTCATAAGAGTATTACTACTTAGATCTATAATTTCATAAAGAATATCATTTCATAAAGGTAGATCTAGGTGTCGGAATTGCTTTTTTTGCAAGTAGCTAAATCATAGATCTAAAACTTGCTCATAAGGTTGTTTCTTTTTTCGTTCTTTAAATATTTAAATTCTGCAAGAAAAGTGCATATCTTATTGGCTGCCCAAACATAAATCCAGGATCCCAAGGAAAGCTTGCTTTCCTTGGTTCCTTTTGCAAAACTAGATTAGCCCCTTTTAACAATTTTTTACTTAGTTTTTTTTCGGTAACTAGCGTGGTGACCCAAAACACTTTTAAAGTGTGTCTGGGCACATTTGATTTTAATTGATCGCTATTTTTTAGATATTCTAACAAAAAAGAGAAGGATACTCTACCGATTTTTCAACTCTTGGACGAGCCAGAGCTTCCCGGAAGCTTCCCCCACCACTGTGTTTTGAGTTTAGATTGTTACAAGCTTGTTGTAAGCCTTTGGATCCTAGATAACAAGGACCAAAGTGCATCAATTTCAATTTTTGATATTGTAAATCGCTGCAAATAAAAAGAAAAATTCTTTTCGAATAGGCTCTTTCGAGCCTATTCACTATCCCCCCTGGGGGGATTTGCGTCTGTGTCATTTTTTACCTTTTGTTCATCTTTTTTCAATCTAGAGTAGTTATAATCTGCAGGGTAGTAGAATTTGATTTATAATCATTTCCATATTCCATATCTAGTGGTTTCAAAGTAATTGTAATACTTACCCCACGACTTCCCGATTGACCCGCAAGGGGAAAGAGATGCGTGGTAGGACTAATTAGAAAACCGACATTGTGTATATTTGATTCCTTTTCAATCAAATATTTCATGAGCTATAATAAAATTAACCCCTCCTTGATTCCCCGATTGAGATCCACTTGGATCGAAAAAGGTTCCTGGAGGGTTTTGTTTTTAACAAGAACACCTATCTTAAAATTTACTAAAATTGACAAGACTCCAGTGTGTATGCTCTGTAATTGGCTGTGGTTCGTCTGATGAGTAAAGCCACATCAAAAGCACTTGAGTGACTAGATTAATTATTCCTCACCTCCCAAATTGACAAACCATCATGCAAAAATCCAATGCCTCGAATGAACTATAAGCGGTGGAAAAATACCCAAAGGAGTGGGAACAACTGGAAAGTGACCTCGAGGTGCTGATCTCTGTCACACCCTAATGGGTTTGTTATGAACAATAGTCTCCAAGACTCCATTCCAGCCCACAAACACCTTGCGGGTAGCCATGAAAGTTCACTTTTGGACATACTCCAAGTACCCCTCAGGTATATCTGGAGTCCCCTTTTCACCTAATTTAACTCATTCAAATTCCACACTAATCTAAAATCTACCAAGAGACATTTGCAAAACATTCATTCAAGCGCATGCAAGAACATTATTTTCACTGTTGAATCCATTTATGGCACTGGTTATTTGTTTCTTTCATTTCTATATATATTGAGTGTCATTACTGTGCTTATCTACTTAAAATCTTGCATCTTGTTATCTTTTGTTTCCACCGGTTAATTTCAAAACTGCTACGTAACTCATTTAGTTTAATACCATCACACTAATTAATTAGCCTTAGTAACTTAATAGGGCCTTCCCCCCTTGGCTTCATTAGGAGTTGAGCCTAAATGGAGGAGTCAAGAACAAGGTGACCGCCTTGACTCGAGACTTTCCCCCAAGGACACACCGAGTGGCTTGAAGATTTCTGCCATGTGACCTAGGTGTGTGAAAGGCGGCAACACTTTTTGGTGTTGTTGCCGGGGATAAATCTTTTTATTCCCGAGTACGACTTAGATTAACTTTTTTCTAAACAACTAAAAAGATAAAAACTTTTGATTGATCTAGTCTTTAAAAAACATAAAAATTAAAACTCGATCCATCTAGCGACTCCACTATATAACATCCATGCAAGAATTTCTACCCGAAGAAAACCCCAACAATTATTCAATCCTCTCCATGATCCCGAAAGGTTTATTAGGGAAATATTGAATAGGCAGACTTCTCGTAGAAACCTTGAAGATTTAGGAGACCAATCCCTCTCAGATATCCATGACATATTTGTAGAGAGTCATGTTCACCAATCTCAAGAAATGACGGAATTGTTCAAACCCCTTGAATTTTCTTGGATAGCAGGTGCTCCCCATGCCATTCCAAAAGATGCTATCAAGAAGCTTCCCATAGTTCAGGTCAATAATGCCATCACTGCCAAGTCTCACCTTCGAATGTTTGAAAAGGACCTGGTCAATTATTGTAATGATGCTTCCCATGACCATGACGATGTCAAAATGAAGCTCTTTGCTTTATACTTAGAATATGATGCTGAAGAGTGGTACCTCGACCTAGATGATGATTCATATAAAACTCTTAGTGAATTAGTAGAGAGTTTTAAGAATAAATGTGTCACGTCCCCATGCCTCCGACCGGTGTAGAGGACGCGACTCCAAGCTTTAAACACCCGGGCTAACCGCCCATGAACATGTACAGGCATAGATAAAATGCTGAAATGCTAAAACAAAATGTTGCAGGGAAATGGAATACAAAGAAACATGCACATTGAACATCTATCATGCACAGATGCATTCATTTTTCATGCTCAGCGGAACAACATACATTTCTACAGCATTCATTCAACATCAATCATCATATTAACATGTTCATCAATTTCATTAACATAAATTATAGTTGCAGAAGTATAATTGGACAAGATCACTTATCTTATGATGAACTTGATCCGCAACCAGCTACGTCGCTGCAACGTTCCACCCAACCATAGGCCAGCGTGCTCCTTAATCTCTCAGCAGCGCTGCCACCCCCGAGCTGGGCATGATTCTCCAAGGAATAAGGGAACTAGCAGGCTTACACATAGCCAAGGATGTCCAAAACATAGTCAAGCCAACACAGTTGGGTTTATCAGGCCATTAAGGAGCTGGAGAAGGAAAATTGCTAAGCTAGTGAGCTCATTACAGAGACAAGGAAACCTACACCAGAGCTAGCCTAACCTCTAAGACACCCATCCACACCCAACACAAGGAATCAGTCCCTTCTCTACTACACAGTCCCTCAGGCCTTGCATTCCCTTCTAGTGCTATTTAGGGGTGATGGAGAAGAAGGCCAGCCCTCAAGCTCTGTCTGTGTGGTTCCAGCCACCAGGTTTATCAAGCAAAACTAAGCCAACATCCCTACTCCTCTCACAGTCTGAAGACCAACCATTTCACTCAGGCAACTCATTTAAGCTATCACAACCTAAAAAGGGAAAAATGAATCTCAAGTGACATACAACAATCCCCAAATGCACCAGCAATACACTTACAGCAGGGGAAAAATCAACAGTCCTTCCAAGGCAATTGAGCCACAAAAAGACTCACACAGACCACATTGGAAATAGATTTACAGACTTTCGGCCTGGGCGTGAGTAACAACCAACACAGATCCCACAAATTCGACCCATGGGGAAAGGATTCAGCCACATCATTCACAAATCTGTGGAGGAAACGACATGGGTAAAAACCAGGGATATTCCTGTGCGTGGAAAGAAATAATGGATAGGCAATGGTGGAAAACGAACAGAGCACAAAGAGGATGCGAAATTAGGCGTGCGTGAGTGTTGAACAAACTCGTGGAGCCCAGAAAATGCCTGCGTGAGACCCAAAACGCCAAGATCCTGTGCGTGAGGATGAACCACAATGGAGAGGATGTGAATTGCAAGTCTCCCACGTTTTTGCAACTCGTGGGGAGGAAGAAGAGTCTGCGTGAGAGTGATAGTCGTTTTTCCTTTCCATTCAGAAGTCAACTACTGGGTGGAGTGTGCGTGGAGGCATGGACTGACAGTCCTGCCACCCCACTCCCAAACAATTAACTACCATAACTTCCCTCAGCTGACAGCAGAAATTATTAATTGCAGTGGTTGGGTGAGACAAAAGGAAGAGAACACATGGGTATTTTCCCTCATTGGCCAAGGTTGACAATTTTCCTCACCCTTATCCTTGTGAAAATCATGCCCCATTCGATTTAGTTGCCGTGACCATAGCTGGTTGTGTCCATTAATTAATTATGATGCATATTTACATGATGCTGAAACTTAATATGTGTCGCATGCCCCGATATTCAATCGGTGACAATTTAAATCCAAAACATAGCATTGCTGATCAATGGTGGGGCCTTGACCTTTAGCTCCGCACCATGATCATTACAATTTATACATCATATACATCTAATGTAACGGGGTCAAAACTGGGACATTACTAAATGGGGAGAAAAGAAAGAACCAAGACATCTACTTGCTGCCCTTCATAACATTAAGAAGAAGCAGAATGAAATCATGGATGAATTTAACACTAAGTTCAGGCATGTGGTTGTGGACCTCCTTAAAAAAATCAAG
The DNA here is from genome assembly GCA_001517045.1 of Pseudotsuga menziesii. Lineage (NCBI taxonomy): Eukaryota > Viridiplantae > Streptophyta > Pinopsida > Pinales > Pinaceae > Pseudotsuga > Pseudotsuga menziesii. The sequence goes on from LPNX010865985.1 coordinate 81,645, forward strand.
CCAAAGGATGCCTCCATCCTCATATATTACATCGAAGCTTTCATTGGTGATTTGAGGTACGAGTTAAGAGACAAAGAGCCAGCCGATCTAAAAACTGCTCAGGAATTGGCTAAGAAAATAGAAAAGAATATGTAGTCTTTAGGAAAATCCAACATTCCAGGTTACACTAAAGGAAAATCCATTGAATCAAAAGAAAAGGGAGCCTCTAAAGATCCCATGGAAAAGGTAACAAACATGATAAAAGACTTGGTTACTAGTCAAAACCAACTTATGGAAAATCAGTCCACACAACTGAATCATATGCACAATAGAATCATCATAATGGAAAGAAATAGCGGACCTAGGAACTTTCAGCCTAAGCAGAATCATATGTATCAAAAGAAATTGCCTCAGCAAGAGCCTAGGATTCCAAACTAGTTAGACTCAGCTAACATGGTAGATGAATTAATTCCATGGTGTAGACCCTGTGAACAATTCCACCAAGAAAGAACTTGTTATGTTGCAAATCAAGTCATGGAACATGCACTTCCCGAGTTCAGTAGTCAGGAAACAACTTCAAGCGATCCTGATCATATATACATGGAAGGCCAGGCCTACCCTTTGTCACCAGCTAAACAGTACAAACCTAAGGATGAAACCATTACGAAATATTATAGTGAAACTTATGATGAAAATTGTAATGTACATGATGGGACTCCTATGTGTTCTCCATATGATGATGACAATCTGGAAGGTTTACTGCCTTGTGACCTTTTCTCTGAAGAAGATGAGTATGAAAATGAGGCCAAGTATAACTTGGAGCATGATACAAGTGACGAAGACTCCCTCATCTTCGACAAAGATGTTGATGAGGAGTGATGGACATTCATTGAAAATCCAGTCTATGACATGAATGAAGAGGAAAATAATGAACCAAAATTTTTTGATGGTTTTGTTGATTTTTCTGTCTATGGAATATTTAAAGGAGAGATCATGGACCATGTGGCCTTGGGAAACTTTGATATGAAGAAGGAGCATGCAGTTTATCTATATGATCAATATGAGCCATATATCAGTATCAGTAATGAAGAAAAATAGAACTTGATATCAGAACTTAATATCAACAATGGGGAATCCATCACATCTAACATAGATGGTGGTGATGACTATTGGGATTTTTGTGGACATCTTATTAAGAATCCTATATCTGTTATATCCAGCAAGGGGAGTGTCTATTTAGAGATTTGTGGAAGTCCAATCTATTATACTTCCATAGAGGGAAGCATAAATCTGGAGACCTGGGAAAATCCTACTATGGAAAAGCAGCATTCAAAACTCTTATATGATCATTCAAAGTCATATCATTCAAAGCCATACAAAGGTATCAATAATGAAGACATTGAGAAGCATTGTTGTGAAAATATAGATGTGATGCAGTCAGTGGAATATCAGTCTCAACTATCATATTCACATATGGATTTTCCTTATGATTTAGCGCCACTTGGGGCTTATACAATGACTTATCATCCGATAAGCCTTGATGATCAGTATGATGGTGTAGTCAATCTACCTCATCACTCTGATTTGTATATCAACCCGATCCAGTCATGGATAGAAGCAGCTTGTGCAAGCACATACCAGTTTGGGAAGAAATTTGATGAAGTATTATATTCTTATGATCTCCCATCCATCCTGCCCATTACAGATCATCACGTAGGTTTGCATTTTCTGAATAATGTATCCTTACATTGGCTGGTAACCAAAGACAAGGAATTTTTTTTATGTTAATAAAATGCTTAGGTGGTTACATTGGATTTCTGATTACACATAACCCTTTTTATATCATGCTTAGAGTAGGAAAATAAACTCCTTGAAAAAGAGCATTTACTTTTCACATTTTTGTTTTAGTTATAATAAAACATCTTTTTCATTAGTTAGTTACATTTATTTTGTTTAAATAAATTATCTTAATGGTTCATTTGGTTTTTATGTAAAGCTTATGCTACTGAGGTTTTCTTGTCAAGTTGAGATGTTTTTACACGGTGTATAAACCAGAGATATTGGTGTTCTCATATCCTCTCTTTTCCCTATGACTAGATCAAGCACACGTCCTGTAGTTGGAGCCAGAATGTTACCACCTAAGTTGTACTTAGTGGTTTCTTATCAAGTGAGCCTGGTGAATCGGACAAGGATAACTTGTTCAAACTTTAAAATACCTTCAGCCTTACTTCTGGGAAGCTTTGTTGTACTATATCACATGTTCATACCCCATGGGGGAATTGTAATAAATGTTCTAGCATGGTATTGTCTATAAAATACTCAGTCTCTTAGACCTCATTTGACAATCCGATCAGCCCAGGGTGTTTTTTCCCCTAGTTATTATTCCTTGTTGAATAAACAACTGATAATTTCTGAGTTTTTCACTCCATACCTCCTGTTACCACCTAAGTTGTACTTAGTGGTTTTTTATCAAGTGAGCCTGGTGAACTGGATGAGGATAATTTGTTCGGACTTCAGAAGACCTTTAGTCTTGCTTCTGGGAAACTTTGTTGTACCATATCACATGTTCATACCCCCTTGGGGGAGTTGTAATAAATGTTCTAGCATGATAGTGTTTGTAAAGGACTCAGTATCATAGAATTTATTTGTCAATCCGATCATCCCAGGGTGTTTTTTCCCTTGTTTATTATGGGTTGTTGAATAAATGACTTATAATTTCTGAGTTTTTCACTCAATACCTCCAAAGTTAGGGTGGTCGGCTTGGCATTTAGGCCTATTGAGGTTATTAGAGTCTATTTGTCAATGTATAAACATGCTAGACATCATGGTCGAGTCATATGAACATGACTAAGTCCTTGGTTTTCTCATTTTTTTTAATTTTTAAAATTTTCCAGTGTTTTTTATTAAAATTTAATTTTTCCAAAACTTAGGCTATTTTTTAATAGTTTAATTGGAAAAATTGATTTTGTAATAAAAGTGGGCCAAATAATCAGTTTCAGTCATGTAGGTGCTCATTTTCAAGCTAAGAGCACCATGTAAACCCATGGACCCACTATTTCCTAGTTTTGAGTAATTTTTCATCACTCAGGTCAGAAATCCTCAAAAAATCAATTATTGAATATTTTAATTAATAAATTGATGAATAATGGAGCGAATCCATAATCATAGATCAGTGGATTCTCAGCCGATTTGATTGAAATCAGTCAAATTTGAACTAAATTGACTGGATCTAAAAAATCCTTGACTGAAGGAGGTGATCAAATTAGATCCAGAGTTGATCTTCAGCAGCCTTTAGGGGGAATTGCGCCCTCTCTCTCTCCTCCACACGTGTGGGCTCTCTTGGGAAATCTGTGGACTGATCTGTCGGTTTATGGGTTGATGTGTTAGATCAATCAAGCCCCTGATTGACAAGTAGGCTCAGTTCAGCTTTAGATCTGCATTGATTGACTCTCCATCAAATGATTTGATCTGTCTCCTTGGGATTTGTGCCCCCTCTGGGCTGGATCTCCTGGTTTTTGTATAAATCAAAGCACAAGCAGCCTCTTCCAAACTAGTTAGAATTGGGATTGAGATGATGTTGCTCTTGTATTGTATTCTTTATTATTCTGGAATAAAGAACCTTTGGAGGCAAGATCTATGGTGTAATGCTCATCATGTGTGGATGGTGATTGTCAAATGCTTATGAGGTATAATCTATGTTATTTATCATTGCTTTTGATGGTTAATTGTTGGCCTTGAAGGAGAGAGCTCCCTCCTATTAAGGTAAGAGTTTATTCTAGTTTGATTTATGCTCTTACTACTGCTTGTTTCAGATCTATTGGAATTGTATGTATTTTAAGTTTAATTGCATGCTTTCCAATTATCTCTTCCGAGAGCACCTATGTTTTAACCATCTGTTTGTCAAAGGATTTATAAGTTGCAGGTGATATTGCTTGTAGAAGAGGTTGAGATGGTTTGCATATTCCTCATCTTCAATATCTTCTGAATGACATAGTCCCTCAGTGTTCCACCAAAGTAAACTCCAAATCCCAACATTCCCAGGCTTCCAACACTCTTTCTATCTCTTCCTCCCTTGAAATCTTAATTTCTCTTCAAATTGGTTACTTTTAAAGAATATTATTGCTTAGATCTGTCTCACAAAGAAAATTACATATAGATCTAGTTAGTAATATCCTTTCTTAAGTTTAAATATCAGTTCTGTTTTGCATATAAAGTCATATTTTAAGATATCTAGATGAAATTATCCTCTTTTTTGCAAGCATTTTAAAGAAAATTTGTAGCTTGCTTTTAAGGTAGTTTCCTTTGCTGTACTTTTAAGTTTCATATTCTGCAATAAAAGTGCACATCTCATTGGCTTCCCAAATAGCAATCCAATATCCCAAGGAAAGCTTGCTTTCCTTGGTTCCTTTTTTTTGCAAAACTAGATTACCCCAACTTAACAAATTTTTACTTAGTTTTTTTTTGGTAACTAGTGTGGTGACCCAAAACAATTTTAAAGTGTGTTTGGGCAAATTTGATTTTAATTGCTCACTATTTTTTAGCAGGTCTAACAAAAAAGAGAAGGAGACTCTGCCCAATTTCCGACTCTTGGATGAACCTGAGCTTCCAGGAAGCTTCCCCCACCGCTGTGTTTTAATTCTAGCTTGTTACAAGCTTGTTGTAAGCCTTTGGAGCCCAGATAAAAAGGACCAAAGTGCATAAATTTCAATTTTCTGATATTGTAAATTGCTGCTAATAAAAATAAAATGTCGTTTCGAATAGGCTCTTTCGAGCCTATTCACCATCCCCCCTAGGGGGATTTGCGTCTGTGTCAATTTTTTACTTTTTGTTCATCTCTTTTCAATCTAGCGTAGTACTAATATGCAAGGTAGTATACTTTGATTTATTATCATTTCCATATTCCATATCAGATGTTTCAAAGCAATCTTAATACTTACCCCACGACTTCCCGATTGACTTGAAAGGGGAAAGAGATGCGTGGTAGGACTAATTAGAAAACCAACATTGTGTATCTTTGTTTTTCTTTTCATCATTTGTTTCATCAGCTATAGTAAAATTAACCCCTCCTTGATTCCCCAATTGAGATCCACTTGGATCGAAAGAGGTTCCTGGAGGGTTTTCTTTTTAATAAGAACACCTTGTCTAAAATTTACTAAAATTGACAATACTCCGGTGTGTATGCTTTGCACTTGGCTGCGGTTCGTCCGATAAGTCAGGCTGCATCAAAAGCACTTGAGTGACTAGAATAATTAGGATTCACTCTCCCAAATTGACAAACCATTAGGTGAAAATCCAACACCTAGATCAAACCATTACGGTGGCAAAATACCCAAAGGAAGCAGGAACTCCTAAAAAGTGACCTCGGGGCACCGATCTCTGTTACACCTATGGGTGCATTATGAACAATAGCCTCAGAGAATCTAGTCAGCCCACATATTCCTTGCGGGTAGTTGTGACGGTTTAGTTTTGGACATACTCCAAGTATGCTTCGGTATATCTAAAGTCCCCCCCTTTCTGCCTAATTTTAATCAACTCATATTTCACATTAACTTAAAACGTACCAAGAGGCATTTGGAAAACATTCACTCCAAGCACATGCAAGTACATTGATTATCTTTTGACTCCATTTTAAGGCACTGGTTATTTTCTTGCTATATATATATATATATATTGTGTCTCAGCATTGTGCTTTTGTACGCTCTTTTTGTATCTTGTCATCTATGGTTGTTTATGGTTAAATTTCAAACTCCTAAGTAACTCATTCAGTTTAACATCACCATACTAAATAATTTTGTCTTAGTAACTTAATAGGGTCTACCCCCCTTGGATTCGTTAGGAGTTGAGCCTAAATGGAGGAGTCAAGAACAAGGTGACAGCCTTGACTCGAGACTTGCCCCCAAGGACACACCGAGTGGCTTAAAGATTTTTGCCACATGACCTAGGTGTGTGAAAGGTGGCAACACCTCCAAAGTTGGGGTGATCGGCTTGGAATTTAGGCCTATTGAGGTTATTAGAGAATATGCGTCAATGTATAAACATGCTAGGCATCATGGTCGAGTCATATGAACATGTCTAAGTCCCTCTAGGTTTTTTCAAGTTTTTAAATTTTTTCAGTGTTTTTTAATAAAATTTAATTTTTCCAAAACTTCGACTATTTTTTAATAGTTTAATTGGAAAAATTGATTTTGTAATAAAAGTGGGCCAAATAATCAGTTTCAGTCATGTAGGTGCTCATTTTCAAGCTAAGAGCACCATGTAAACCCATGGACCCACTATTTCTTAGTTTTGAGTGATTTTCCATCACTCAGGTCAGAAAGCCCCAAAAAATCAATTATTGATTATTTTAATTAATAAATTGATGAATAATGGAGCAAATCCAAAATCCTAGATGAGTGGATTCTCAACCAATTTGATTGAAATCAGTTAGATCTGAACCAGATTGACTGGATCTGAAAAATCCTTGATTGAAGGAGGTGATCTAGACAGATCTAGAGTTGAACTTCAGCATCCTTTATGGGGAATTTATCCCTCCCTCTCTCCTCCACACGTTTGGTCTCATCTAGATGAGTTTTAGTGGATGCTTCAGTCAACAAGTTGAGGTGTCAGTCAGATCAGCCCTGCGATTGACAGTTGCACTCAGTGAGACTCAGATCTTGCTCAGGTAGACAAAGATCAAGCATTGATGGACTCTCCTTCAGCTACAGTGGTCTATCTCCTTGGGATTTGTGTCCCCTTGGCTGGATCTCCTTTTTTTGTATAAATAAAGCTCAGGCTTCCTCTTCCAAGCTAGTTAGTGCTGGATTGAGGAGCTATTGCCATTGTAATACTGCTATAATTTGTGAATAAAGAAGCTTTGGAGGGTATTCCATGTAGTGCATGATTTTGTGTGGATTCTCAGTGTTATGTTGCTAATGTGGTAACTGTAACTTCTTTCGAATTTCTGTGCTACTTTCATTTTTTGGCTTCAAGGATTCGGTTGAATCAAGTAATGGTGTAAACTAGGCAAGTTAGATTGCTTTCTCTTGTTTATCCATATGATGTCTGCTCAATAATTTCAATTATATGCTTAAATAAGATTATTTTTGAATGATCTTTCATTTTTGTTGCTTTATACATCTGTATCCAGATCTCACAAGGTGTTGTCCAGGCTTGTGTTATCTAGTTGCAGGTTCCCGATTAGATGAAGGTGTGGATATGGATTGATGCAATTCCTTATCCAATAATCTCAAGACTCTGTCCCTCGGTGCTCCACAAAAGGGCATCCTTTCAGCTTGCTCCATTCAAGCAATGAGTCGACCTTCTCTCCTCTTCTTCTCATTTCTTAAAAAAAATCAATCTTGTGGTTACCTGTCTCTCCCTCTTATGATCAGATCTAGTTCTAAGAATTGAATATATATTGTTAGATTTATTTCATAAGAGTCTTGCTGCTTAGATCTGTAATTTCATAAAGGTAGATCTAGGTGTAGGAATTGCCTTTTCTGCAAGTAGCTAAATCATAGATCTAAAAATTGCTCATAAGGTAGTTTCTTTTTTCATTATTTAAAGATTTAAATTTTGTAAGAAAAGTGCATATCTTATTGGCTTCCCAAACAGCAAGCCAAGATCCCAAGGAAATTTTGCTTTCCTTGGTTCCTTTTGCAAAACTAGATTAGCCCCTTTTAACAATTCTTTATTTAGTTTTTTTTCGGTAACTAGCGTGGTGACCCAAAACCCTTTTAAAGTGTGTTTGGGCACATTTGATTTTAATTTCTTTCTATTTTCTATCAGGTCTAACAAAAAAGAGAAGGATACTCTGCCCATTTTCTGACTCTTGGACGAACTCGAGCTTCCCGGAAGCTTCCCCCACCGTCGTGTTTTGAGTTTAGCTTGTTAGAAGGTTGTTGTAAGTCTTTGGATCCCAGATAACAAGAACCAAAGTGCATCAATTTCAATTTTTTGATATTTTAAATCGCTTCTAATAAAAATAAAAATTCTTTTTGAATAGGCTCTTTCGATCCTATTCACCATCCCCCCTGGGGGGATTTGCGTCTATGTCATTTTTTACCCTTTGTTCATATTTTTTCAATCTAGTGTAGTTATAATATATAGAGTAGTATACTTTGATTTATAATCATTTTCATATTCCATATCTAGTGGTTTCAAAGTAATTTTAATAATTACCCCACGACTTCCCGATTGACCCGCAAGGGGAAAGAGATGTGTGGCAGGACTAATTAGAAAACTGGCATTGTGTATATTTGATTCATTTTTCATCAACTGTTTCATCAGCTATAATAAAATTAACCCCTCCTTTATTCCTTGATTGAGATCCACTTGGATCGAAAGAGGTTCCTCGAGGATTTTCTTTTTAACAAGAACACCTATCTTAAAATTTACTAAAATTGACAAGACTCCAGTGTGTATGCTCTGCAATTGGATGTGGTTCACTCGATTAGTCAATCCACATCAAAATCACTCGAGTGACTAGATTAATTAGTCATCACCTCCCAAATTGACAAACCATCAAGCGAAAATCCAACGCCTCAAACGAACTATAAGTGGTGGCAAAATACCCAAAGGAGTGGGAACAACTGGAAAGTGACCTTGAGGCACCGATCTCTGTCACGCCCTAATGGGTGCATTATGAACAATAGTCTCTAATACTCCATTGCAGCCCACAAACACCTTGCGGGTATCCGTGAAAGTTCACTTTTGGACATACTCAAAGTACCCCTCGGGTATATCTGGAGTCCTGTTTTCGCCTAATTTAACTCATTCACATTCCACACTAATCTAAAATATACAAAGAGACATTTGCAAAACATTCATTGAAGCACATGTAAGCACATTATTTTCTATGTTGACTCCATTTAAGGCACTGGTGATTTGTTTCTTTCATTTCTATCTATATTGAGTGTCATTACTATGCTTATCTGCTTAAAATCTTGCATCTTGTTATCTTTTGTTTCCACTGGTTAATTTCAAAACTCCTAACTCATTTAGTTTAATACCATCAGACTAATTAATTAACGTTATTAACTTAATAGGGCCTACCCCCCTTGGCTTCATTAAGAGTTGAGCCTAAACGAAGGAGTCAAGAACAAGGTGACAGCCTTGACTCGAGACTTGGCCCTAAGGACACACCGAGTGGCTTGAAGACTTCTGCCACGTGACCTAGGTGTGTGAAAGGTGGCATAGTGGATTCTAAAAAATAAATGGAACTAGATATAAATATGTTAGGGAAGAGGAAATTATCTGTCTGAAATATCTTTGGTTTCTTCCCACTAACCACTTCCTTTGTTTTCAATTTATCTTAGTAAAGCACCTTACTTTCCTAGTCAACAATTTACTTGAATTTTTGCAATTGTAATAACGCAAATTTAATTTAAAATTTCAGAAAGTTAATATTCTTATCTGTATATTAGATCAGGGATATTACATCTCTCTTCATATTTTATTCGTTATTTATGTGAGATGCCTCGTGCTACAAAAATTTCCCTGTATTTCTCGATGCTGCCATCTGTAGCATGCTTGATCTTGTAGATCCAGTTTGAAGTCATGTCAGACTTCTTTTTCGATATCATAACTATCTCCAAGAAATCATTCTTCATGATCAACTAATATTTCCCGATCATAGCATCCTTCCATTATGTAGAATCTTCATAGGTGGAAGGTTCTCTTTCAATGATGTCACATAGAGGGGCCACATAGCTATTATAGGGATTTCCTTTTTTCTCTCTCTATCTATTCCTTCTGGAGTGCCATACCTTTTTGCTTCTCGTATGAGCTCTCATGCCCATGATGGTTTTATCTTTTGGGAGTCCTTTTCAATGAATGTCTCTATTGAGTCTTGTGGTTCTTCCATGTCATGATATTCATGGCCTTTTGGAATTGCCTCTCCAATTTCCATATCTCGCGATCTCGTATCTTTAGGTTCCTCGACCTCTTGAATAGGTGTCCTCCTGGATCTGAAGCATGCTCAATATTCATCGAAGGTTACATCTCTACTAATGTCGATCTTCTTAAATATTGGGAAGTATATTTGGTAGGAATTTTATGTATCATTGTATCCTACAAATATACCCTTCTTCCCAGAAGGATGAATCTTGGTCCTTCTCTCCTTTGGCATTGTAAGTACACTAGGAATCCAAATATTCTTAGATGGAAAAATTCTGGGTTTTCTCCTAAGAAAGCCTCTTCATGAGTCTTGTTGTCAAGTACTCGATGAGGAGTATGGTTTTTTACATACAAAATTATCCTTGTTGCTTCCACCCAAATATGCATAGGAAGATCCTGGTCATGCATCATTGATTTTTCTGCTTCCATGATCGTTCAGTTCTTTCATTCTGCAACCTCATTTTGTTGAGGAATGCATGGAGTAATCAACTCCCTCTTAATCCCAAACTCTCTGTATATTTCCTTGAATTATTCTGAATTGAATTATCCACCATTATCTGACCGTAGAGTCTTAATCTTCCTATCGGTTTGGTTCTCGACCAAGGATTTATATTCCATAAACTCACTGAAAAATTCATTTTTTCCCTTTCAAGAAATATATCCAAGTATTACATGAGAAATCGTCTATAAAGGAAATATAGTACACATACATGCTTAATGAGATAGAAGACATGGGTCCACATACATCCGAGTGTTCTATCTCTAGTATTCCTTTAGCCTTGCTCTCACTGATGGGAAATTTATTCTTTACATTCTTTCCTTGTGCACATCCTTTGCAAATTCCTTCATGCTTTTCCTAAATCTATGGAAGTCCATATACTTCTTTGATTTCCATCAATAGTGTTCCTTAATGGACATGTGCAAGCCTTCTATGCCATAGTTCACGTGGTTCAATTGACTCATGCACTAGTTCTTGTTTAGGCTGTCCCTTTAACTTGTACAAGTCTCCATCTTCTTCTCCAATCATTGTTGCTTCCTATATTTTCTTCCCTCTAGGACACAATAGAACTTGTCCATCGACAAATGCAACTTTAATTCCTTTTGCATCTAGTGCAAAGATAGAGAGAATATTCTTCTTCAATCCTGGAACATATAGCACATCCTTTATGTTTAAGGATTTCCTAGACTCAATATTTCATGAAGCTTCTCCACTCCCTTTTATGGGGTATTGGTAATCATACCCAAGTTTCACGATGTGAGGTGACTCATGTTTAGACATATTAACAAATGATTCCTTGTATTATGTCATGTGTTTAGAAGATCCACTATCCATAAGACAATCATTGCTTCCATGTGATAATGCCAGTAAGTGTTGATATTAGCACATACTCTTCATCTGAATCATCCTTCTCTCTTCTGAATCTTTTATTTGTTGGTCCATCGTCTTTGGTAAGATGAGCATGGTGTATCCTTTTCCTAATGGGACAATATCTTCACAAGTATATCATCGAACATTTGAAGGATCTCTCCTGGTATTCTTTTGTTTCTTGTCCTTCTTCTTGTTGTGATGAAATTTCTCCTTCTTCTCCTTCTCCTTGAATTTTTTCCTGGTGTGAACTATGCAAGCTTGAACTTTAGTTGCTCCCATATTCTATTCTCTTGTCATGATTCAAGCTTCTTCTTGTGCACATTCTTATTGGAGTACACTAAAGAGATCAGCCTCCTTTTTACACAAATTCCTTGAATGAATGAGTCCCATGATCTTGGGAGACCATTCAAGGTAGTCATTAAAATTTATCCTTCTTCAACATTATCTTCAACCACTTCAAGTTGTTTTTTGATTTGAGAAACCATTGTGAAGTAAGATTGTATAGTCTCAGAGTTCTGTATCTTCATATTCTTCAATTGGTTCCTTGAAGTCATTTTCTTGTTGATGTTCTTTCCTTCGAATACCTTTGTCAAAGCATCATATACTTCTTTCTGTTTATTTAATCAAGACACATGGGGGATGAGGTGATCCTTAATATAATTTTCAATGGTTCTGTTAGCATTATACATGCTTCTCTTATGATAATCCTTAGCCTAATATCCCTCTTGTTCTAGAAAATCCTCAATGATGTATTGATCCAAATCATTTTTTCAAGGATTAGGGAGATTCTATACTTCCCTACTTGGAATTTATTATCCCCTCCAAGCTTGTCCTCAAGCTTAGTATGGTGAGTCATATTTTCAAATGAGAAACTCAAATGGAAATAACAAAGACTTATATCTTACCACTTTGAGGCATCCCACCTGGTTCTAGAGTTGGTTGATCTAGGTTTCTTCAGAGAAACCCTAATTTTCCAAACTTGGAGTTTGAGAATTCTATTTAGACAGAACAATGTGCCTCCTTGAGGTAATTTTCTCAGTAAGTTTTATATCTCATTTTACCACTCCAGGTGAATCACACTTTGTATGGCCTTCCCTTGTCTCACTGTAGATTCCTTAGACCCCATGGACCATTTTTTGTCCTTTGATGTTTCCTTGACCATCCCTAAAAACATGTGAAAAATGATACACGCGACTTTTAAACCTATAAGCGCGTATATATGCGGGTTTGACCACTAAAACTGCGTACATCAAGATGTGTACAAAATCCAAATCCTTTTGGAGTTTTCCTTGACATGGATCTGACTCACTTGACTCCTGGCCTTCCCTATGCCTTGAGATCGCTCAGATTCGACCTTTCATTACCCCTTTGAAAATCTATATAAGGAAATCTATGGTACATTGAAGGCATATGAGAGAATTGAGAGAAAATAAACTATAGTCCATTGTTTCCAAAACTTATGCTTGAGTCTGCACCCCTTTGTCCCTTGGAGCACTAGTGTGTTCTTCCCAAGCTTGCCTTTTTCTTGTGAGCTTACTATCGAGAGATGGAGGATTGAAGTGGTGGAGGCCCAAGTGGGGGATTCAGTTTATTCGGTTCACAGACGTGCTGTCAGAGGTTGTATCTTGTAATCTCTGATTTATATTAATAGAAATATCTTTTCCTGTCAAATAATATGTGTTTGAATGAATATTTTATCCATTGGATTATGTCAAATTCTTATACATTATTGATTATATATGCTAGAATAGATCTAACACCATGATATATAGAATGCTTATATTGTTTACTTGTTCTTGAGGAAGTAATCTATCAATTCAAGTTGAAGCTGGAAAGCTCAATGGGGATCTACTTCAACCGTTCGGAACAAGGTACGAGGTCTGATCCTTTAGTGTTAGACATTTACTTTCTATTGCATATTGGAAAGGATTGATTTCTGGAGTTAATATGTCTGTTGTGGTACCCCAAGCCATAGGAATTTATCTCCGTAACAGTAAGGTAACTTTTTGAATACTGAGGTGGGAATCCTCTCAAAACTTGATGCCCTAGTTTCTACCGGCACCAGTGATAGGCTAAAAAATGAAACTTCTTCAAATATGAAATTGCTTCCACCAAAATATGTGCCCTACTGAGGTGAGTTTTCCTAGCCTTCTTTTCCTGATGATCCATGGAGAGAACACCTTGAACTAGGAAGCCCTAGTTTTTGTAGCTGAATAATTCCTTCTTTCAGAGAGGCTCTTATACCATGTTATTTTTCTAGATCTTATTAGATTAATTATGATATTTTTCTGAAATAATAACAAGTACAACAAGATGCATAAGACAAAACAAATAAACAAGAAACAAAGAATTTCACTGGGGAAACCATAAAGGATAAAACCTTGTAAACTTCCTAAGAATAATATAGTCACAAAGACCGTGTCATAAGATTATCAATTTGAGTAATAAGAAGTATTCAATAGCTATCACTCTCCTCCTTTGTCTCTCTCTCTCATGCGAACTTGAGTGAGTGTGAGGTGTCTATAAATTAGGAAGGGTGCCTCCCTATTTATACTAATCAAGTAATTGAACTTTTACATGAGTGGGCCGACCTGTTTCACTAACAAGGCCAAATTATTCTAGAGATACTCCAAATACACATTAGATGATGTCACACTGGGGACTATTTCCCTAACTTACAATAAAGGTTGTACCTCAAGGTCTAGACACAATAAAGACAAACCACAAGGAGGAAAACACATCTCCAATGGGGGTACAACAACATACAATGATAATTTACATCAGAATATATTTCAAATTTACAAATAAATCAACACATAAGAACATGAATTGAAATCATGATATCAATAGCCTATAATATACAATCATGTAGAATGTCAAAGCTAAAATTTTAATAAAGAGCTCACCAACAACTAAACACAACATGGAAAACCATGTCTATGTTTTACCTTATATCTATTATAGGCACAAAGCATTCATCCATAACATTATCATAAATGTCCAGCTTTGCATTGCAATCCACCATATTAGCAATTCTTAGCCCTTGAGTTAAATACATTTTTTTATCTTCATCAAAACTCCTATCGAGAGTCCAAGAAAACCTCCCTTCAAGGGAATTCAAAGGGGATTCAAGGTATTAGGATTATATGATAGATTGTATTGTTAAATATTTTTAGTATATTTCATGTGAGAAACCTGAAAAGTTCAACCAAACATAAATATTGTTTTTGTGGTTCTATGTCTGGAATAGACCTTGGCACACTTTGAACTGTGAGATTAGGCGTGGACGGGCTTTGATAGCTAGACATTGTGGAGAAATTCTCATCATATATTACACGTCTTAATGATTTTAGTTTATCTAACTCTTTTGACAACCTCTTCGGTCCAGATCACTCTCTCATGTCTAGTACCTTTAAGTTTGATACCTCCTCAAATTCAATGGGAAGGTCCTTCAAAGACCTACATAGTGAAATATCAAGGTTGGACATGAAGACAATATAATAACCCTAAGTGATAAATATAAGGAGGAAGCATTCAAAAGGTTGGACATGAAGACAATATAAGAACCCTAAGTGAACTTAAATTCCCCAAGTCATGAGGTAACTTTTGGATAAGATGGAAGATGACAATTATTGACAAACAACTTCCGAAGGTAACTTAAATTACATATTTTTCTTTTGAAATTCCTTCAAATCACTGCAATGATCAAAATTAATTTCTAGAAAACTATGAAACTTTGAGTCTTGTTCCTTATCTAATGAAGGAATATTACCAAAACCTTCACATAGACATACACTCAACTTTTCCAAGATACCCAAGTATATACAATCCTCGCAAAGAGGAGAAAAAAAACCTATTAGCTAACACCGACTTAGTATGAAAAAACGAATGCAAGTTAATAATGCCCTTAACTTTCACTATATATTGTTAAGTTTCACTGAACCAATTTGGAGAAAACTGTAGATCGTATACAATTAACTTGGGAGGAAACCAAACAAGAAAAGTTTACTATTAACTTACACTAGACCAATTTGGAAAGGATTGTATCATATTACATTGCACTTAAGCCAATCTAGACCGTTGTCAATTTGGAATGGAATTACTAGAGGGAGACCCAAAAAACTATACAAACTTATGTTGTTTCTTAGTCAGAGTCTCCCTGAGCTCCGTCACGGCACCTGAAAAATTGATGCTAAGAGTTTTACCTCTTTCAAATGAGTTGGAAGTGCTAATAAGTGTTTGGCTTACTACTTCTTGTATTAAGGTCTTTTTGGCTCATAGGTTTCATTAAACAATTTGTTAAGCAAGTCCTCTACCATGTAGATGACTTTTGTAGGAAGTGGAACCCTCTTCAACCAACTGTGTATGACTCTGGGAGTTGACAATGCTCTTCAGGAAAGGAAATACTTCATGTAGATGGTTGTTATAGAGATTTATTCCTCCTTTAATCAGATGTAGATGAATATGTGTGTTAGCAGATTTCCTTATATGACTAAGGCGGCTTCCCTTAATGTCAAATGACCTCTTAGTGTGGGACAAGATTTGGGTATAAATTACTTCCCTAACCTTTAGCTCTCACTTTAGTGAAAACACTCAATTTTTCCCCTCTTACTATTGTAGGGGACTATTCCCTCTCCTAGTATGATCTGTGCCCTCCTCTTGCTTCTAATGATCACACTTAATCCAAAAATGCACCTTGACAAGCGATGCATCCTCTTGAAGATGTTGACATATAAAGGAATGAAGAATATTCCATCGTGAAGCTCATCTAAAAACTCAACATTGAACCCCACATTTTTTATTTGAAGACGTAATAAAATAGAAGGTGACTATAACCAACAACACACCCTCATGGGGGAAAATTCTTCACCAAGATGCACTAAAACATAGAATCTCAACAAAGCTTTAGAAACCAAATTTCAATGCAAAGCCATAGAAACCCTCATGATACATCACTCAAATATTTATATTAGAAGGTGTCGAGCACCCTAAATGCAGATAGATTGTTATCAACATACAGAGCTTACGAAATTCATTGTCAACCCAGGGAAGTCTTTTGTTTCAAAGGGTAAGTGCACAGTATATGCCAAACACCAAATCATTGTAGTAAATACTGTTCTTAACAACTATGTTCATCCCCTTGTCTATGTATAATCCCACAAATCATTTAACTCTACAAATTCAAATCTTCCTTCAATACATCAACCAGAAATGAAATCAACAATTACTGACAGAAAGGAAATTCTACTCAATGCTTAATTCAATGGAACTGCCTATTGATCTAATCACANCAGAAGGAAGAAACACCATAACCCAAAAATTTGACCATAATTCATTCCATTTTCTCAGACTGAAAGACAACAAAAACACCTCCACTACACCAAGAATATGACATGATATGTCTCACCTTACCTTTCCCAACAGAGCAAGATAAAAAATACACTCCATAGTATTTTTAATGTCAAGCACACTGACAAAACGATACGCTCAATTGCTACAATACAACTGAGCAAAAACATGCCTATGTCGCAAATACCCAGAAGGAGAACCCATTTACCTTTATAAAACCAATTATTTTTTGTACACTTAATATGAAATTGTGTTTGTAACAATTTGTTTCTTTCCGCATTAGATGAAAATTCTATTTGACATTATCTAGTCAGTCTATGTTTACTATCCAATACTTCAAACAAAACCAACAACCCAATCACACTAATTTTAAAGGCACATGAAGTTGATCAGATTAATTGATCCTTCTCAACTATTTATCTTCATTATATGTGGTCAGCCATCTAGATTTTAATTTTGCGGTAATATCGAACTTGTGCCTCATTGGATTATATATGAAACAAAATTTAAAGGAAAGGATAGATTTATTAGTGGGTCAAATGAGATCTATCAAAATATACCAATTCCATTTGAGAGCAGCTTTAAATTTTTTTAACCACAAATTTTTTTGTTCTTCTCATACATAAATTCCATACGCTTGAATATTAATTGAATATATTTTTTTCCTAGTTGATATCATTTATGTGTGAAAGGAGGTTGCATTTATTTGGTGGAGAAAAATTGGAGGAAGAAGATCAATTTTTCCCATAACCAATGCATTTAGCACTGAGTATATGCATAAATTGTGGTGGAGACAGAGTTCAATAGTGATTGACATTAAACTATTGAATTACTAAATGAATTCAATCATTTGTGAAAACCGAGAAATTCATACTTTGACTGGAAAGTGTTTGGATTATGATAGAAGCAAGAGCTAATTGAAGTTCAACCATAGAGTACCTAGAAGAGAATTTCCTCCAAAAGCGCATAACATAGTTTTAAATAAAGGAAACTTCCTTTATGATTGAAAGTTCCATAGAAGCAAATATTAGGACCAGAGACTTATTGGTTGTGATTTGTGCTCAACAAAGAGGATGGGGATATAGAGTCACAAGAAGAAAAAAATTAATATATCATGAAAGGTCATTTTTTATTCTCATTATTAGAGAATTATTCCACCTTAGTACCATGGTCATACACCTAGGACACGTTTTCATTAGTCTCATGCTTATGTTATATGGTCCAAAACTAGGTTGTGTTGGTAAACCTTGGTCTATTTGGTGTTTTGGACTCATAATTGCACTCATGCACTCTATTTTGATCATTTAAGTTACACATGAACCCTCATTAATGATGTTAAGTCCTTGGTGTGCTCCTCATCCCTTAAATTAGGGAAACTGGCTGACTAGAGGCACACATGCATGTATTTGGGTGGTTTTTAACTTTTATATACCATTTATTATTTCCTAGAGCCACTCCCACTCACCCATGCACTACACCATGCTTAGTATACCCTCATTTATTTTCTACCATGCTCGAATCATATTCACACTAGCATTCATGACCATTTCAGGTGGTTTGGGAGCTCATTGGTCCACCTAGGGGGATTTCGAGGCCAAAACTAAGACTTCCACACGTATGCATCCAAATTTCCTCCAAAGGAAATTTTTTTATCCCTATTGTAATATAAACATGTTCCAGACATATTTAAATGTTGGATAGTCATAGTCAACTCAGTTATTGACTACATTTCTATGTGTTGATTTCACTCTTTGTACTGTTTTTTGCATATTTTGTGAGTAATATTGAAATGTGAGGATGAAATTATATCCTATATATTATTTTTAATCATATTTACACATGGTATCATATATATTTATATATGCAAATCGAAACCAAATTGTTTGAGTTGTTGTTCAGGGCATTTTCCAAAAAACTTTGAGTGTTTGTATTCTAGGTACAATCAGTGTTCTGGTCACTCAGTGCGCAAGTAGGAATGGATCAGAATAATATATTTACTACCCCATTAAAATATTTCGAATGGAATTCCAAAATGGTGATCCAGAGGAGGTCGAAAGGCCTCTACGGAGTCACCATGGGGAATCAGACCGAGCTTAACTTTGCTGTGGAAAAATCGAAGTACTTCAACATAACATATGAGGCACTCGGGATGCTTTGTATCAGTATTTATAGGGATATTATCTTCCATGTACATATTCTGAAAAAACCCATTTAATTGTGGCTCAATATCGAACCATTGTTTGGGAAGAATGATGAGATGAGAGGCCACCAACCCGAAAATGAGTCGGTCTAATTGAGCCCAACTTAGTTTGAGGCGATCCGGGACTTATTCACTGAGTTCAAATAATTGGTGCTTAAACTAAAATAGTGTGGTATTGAAAATAAATGTGAGCAATTGATCTTGTCCACTCTTTCAAATCTAGGGCCAGAGTATTCAGTGTTTGTGTCAACATTCCACTCAAGCAAGATCACAACTTTAAATTAGAGGATGCCATCACTAGCAGAATTCATGGAGTCACTAACTCAAGAACAAAACAAGTTGGTGCAAATGGGTACCATCAAATTCAACAAGGATCAATCACTTTCTGAAGGAGTTTCGAATCAAGACAAAGTCAACAAGAAAGACAAAGATTCAAAGAAACAAGAGAAGAAGATGCAGGAGAATCCCAAATCTTTAGATGTGGTTTTGAATGCAAGCAAGGACAAAGGAAAGAAGTAGAAAGAGAAGAAAAAATGCACTTATTGTCACAAAGGTTAGCATGCATGAACACAACCACTGACATGATGCCACAAATCCTTGAGAAGAACAACATCCCACTTCCAGAAGGCGCAAGGAAGAAAGAGGGAGGTTCAAGCTCAGACAACAAGGAAAGATGCCATGATTTGGTTAATGTATCTTCAAGCACTTATTACTTCATCATAGTTTTAGTTTACTATAGGAATATGTATTCCATGTGTGATTCCTTCTCGGATCTACATCCTTATAGTGGTCCATCCATCCTCATGGGTTATGATTCATAAATCCAAGTGAAAGGGATTAGAAGGATTGATCTTGAAGATGGGTACATCAAAAATGTGTTGTTTGTGCCTGATCTAGTTGTGAAACTAGTCTATGTCTATCAAATGACACACAATGGTACAACCAAGAGATTAACATTTACTCAAAATGATGTGGAGATATTAGAAACCTCTCTAGGACAATATTTTGCAGTGGGTTTTGCTGACCATGATTTGAGAATGTACAAATTCTCTCACTTCCTTCCATACTTACAAGGGAATGTGCTACTTTCACATTCCAATGAGACAAGAAAGTTGTGGCATGAGAGATATGTTCATATAAACTACAAGTACCTCCAAGCACTAAGCAAGGAAAACGTGGTTGAAGGGCTTCCTACAATCAAGTTTTCCAATGACACATGCAAAGGGTGTGTAGCGGGAAAACATGTTGAGCGCAGATACGAGAAAGGAAAGGAAAATAGGGAAGTCCAAGTGCTTGATATGATCCATTCACATCTCATAGGGCCTCTTCCCACACCCTCATATCAGAATTCAAGGTATGGTTTTACTTTCATAGATGATTTATCAAGGTACTGCTGGGTGTATTTTCTCAAGATAAAATATGAGGTTTTTGAGACTTTCAAAGTCTACAAAGCCTTAGATAAGAATGCATGTGAGAAAAATATCAAGATTATCAGGACTAGAAATGGTAAGGATTATTTCAATAATAATTTGAAGAATATTTTTGAGGAATGTAGCATCCAAATGCATCATTCTTTTCCCTACACACCATAACAATATGGTGTTGTAGAGCACAAGAACATGGCTCTCAAGGATATGTAAACATGCACAATGGAAGCAAAGGATTTGAATCCTAATATATGGGATGAAGCTATCAAGTGTGATGAATATGTTCAAAATAGATCTCCACACAAAGAATTGGATGGAAAAACTCCATATGATGATTGGAGTGGTCACAAACCCAATGTTTCTCATTTAAGGGTTTTTGGCTCAAAGGCTTGGGCTAGAATTCCACGTGATAAGAGGAAGGCCTTACAACCTGAAATAAAGGAGTCCATTATGGTTGGATATGATGAATATGTAAAAGGATACAAGCTCTTTGATCCATCATATCATAAAACATTCATCGAAAGGAGTGTACGGTTCGAAGAAGAGCCCATGCAAGAGCTCGAACTAGATCAAGGGGAATACTCAAATCCTCCACTCGATGATGATGTAAGTTATGATACTTAATATTATTTTTTTGATTCTGATAATGACGATGATGACATGCATTCCTATCATGACACACCAATTTGTCCCAAGTAGGCTGAGAAAACCATTCAAATAGTTTGGGATCTTGCAGGAGATCCACTAGACTCTAGGAGAACTAGATCTCAATTTCACATTGACTTCTCTACTTGTGAATTGAATCTTTCAGAGAGATTATTTATGATGGTTGGATATAATCCTCAAACATATCAGTTATCATCACTTGAACCAATATGGAAAACAACCATGCAAGAATATTTCAAGTCCTTACAAGACAATGAGACTTGGAAATTGGTTCCTTTTCCCTCCAAGAGGAAAATAGTGCAATGTAAGTGGTCTGTAGGACCAAAGTGGCTGATGATGATTTTGATATAAATTATACGGCCATTTTGGTTTCTAATACTTCTCTCAAGTTAAGGGATTGGACTATATAGATACATTTTCAATGGTTGCAAAGATGGACTCTATTAGGTTAGTTTTAGCCATTGGCGCTACATCTAAGCACCGGGAGGTTCACGGCATTGATGCGAAGAGTTATTTTATTCATGGTGAACTTATTGAGAATATATATATGTAGTAGCATGAAGGTTTAATTCATGATCCTTCACTTTTTTTTAGGTTGAATAAGTCTCTCTATGGCCTCAAGCAAGCCCCCAATGCTTGGTATGCCAATATGGACAATTTTTTTCTATCGCTTGGATTTGAAAGATGTAAATATGATCCTAATGTGTATTTGCAGAATGTTGGTAATTTATTGCATGTCATATTACTGTATTTTTATGACCATTTTATTATATGGAGATGCACTAAATATATAGGATCAAGAAAGTCTTCATTGCACAATGAATTCTCCATGACTGACCTTGGATTGTTGAAACAATTTCTTGGATTAGAGATTGAGAAATATGATGTAGGGATCAAGGTCAGAAACCAAAGTATGTTTTAGACCTGTTATTGAAGCTCAAAATGGCTGAATATAAGGCAGTCAAGATCCCATTCCTCTCAGGAATAAAACTAGGTGATTTTGGTGCATCTCCATTGGTGGACAAATCGTTGTACAAACAGCTAGTTGGGAGTTTGTTATATATTACACACTATTGAGCTAATTTGGAATATGTTGTAGGTTATGTTGCAATATATATGAAGGATACCCATGAGATATGTTGGGCCAAAAAAGGAACAAAGATAGAAACTTGCGTGCAAGCAAAAGAATATATGTCGCGTGCATGACAGAAAGGAAGCAAAGGGACGGTGCATAAGGGCAAAGCATGCACGAAGTGGAGGAAAGGTAAGAGGGAAGGAATACATGTGATAACCTCCAAAAAGAATTAGGTGAAGATCATGGCTGTTATAGATGGTGTAATCCTGTGACTATGCACATATGAAGGAATATTTTGTAAGTCAGGCTAATAATGCCTTGTGTCAGTCTATGACATCCTATTTGACGAGTGACCACGAACTGTAACTAATAAGAAGTATGTAGCTGACCCTACATGCTCTGATAAGAAGTTATGAATAAGAAGAATCTGGTCTAAGTAAGGGTTTTTAGTTTTCGTTTATTTTGCTATTGGGCTAGTAGTAGTTAGCGGTGGCCATTGATTGTTTTGTTACTATTGATTACTTGTTGATTTTCTGTAACTAAGGATACCAATTTTGTTGTGCTTTGAGTTAGAGTAGAGGAAGAGAAGACTCATAGAAGAGTCTAGTACCAGTAGGAGGCTGTTGAGCCGTGGGTCTTGTAGCTGTGTGTGCAGACTGCTAGAGTAGAAGGAATCTGCTACTGGGTGCATAGATAGTAGGGAAAATATTTGATCCAGTCTATGTGTGGATCTATAGGAGTAGATAGAAGAATAAAAAAGAGAGCATGAGAGCAATAAAGAGTCAGAAAAACATATCATAAGATAATTCTACAAGCTATAGGCTACAAGGTGCTATATCCATTTCTCATGCAAGATGAAGAGAACCTTAGTGGTTTTTCCCTGATGGGTTTCCACATTATTTCTCGTTTTTAAATGATTGATTGATGTTATGGATGTGAATGCGAGTGATTGTTATTTTTTTACTTCCTGTTGATGATTTAATGTCAAATGCATGATACCAGATTGTAACTATGAATGAATGTTTGTTAAAGCAACGTTGGGACATATACATATTGGTCTGTAACTCAAGGAATGAATAAATATCCGTCGCATTGTTAATATATGTGAGCACGTCTGTGATTATGTCAGTAGGTAAAGTATAAGTCGTAGTAATATATTAATATCAAGGTCTCAACTACGTTGCACAAGTTGTGCTAGTTGTTAAGGATAAAGGCTAGGGCATGTCGCATGCGCTGACATATAGTTGTTCTCAGCCGTGCAAGGGTCGTCTAGCCATCCAAGTGCCTTCGTTGAGTGCCTTGGCCATGTGTAAAGGGATTATAATCCCTCACCAACTATGGAAACATGTTTATGGAAGTTACCCATTATATATATCAGGTGAGACTGCACCTGCTTTCCAGGTGTTTCAGATAGGGTTACTCTATTGGGCCGATGTCTTGGGGTTTATTGTTTGTATTGTAATACTATTAAACCAAAGGTGAAGACAAGAAGGAGAAAGAGGCCAACAAATGGTTCCTTTATTGGGACCCTTAATCGATTGAGCCAAGGGAAATGTTGTGGAAACTAAAGAAGAAAGAGATAGAATATTGGTTGGACTCTAAAACGCTAGCATTGATGCAAGAGGAGAGCACATGATCATGGTGGAGTGTAGAAAATTGGGTGGATAAGTACATATACTCTAATATCCATGAGGTATTCTTTGCAGAGTTCCATGTTATACTATATGAATGATTGTCAATATTGGTGATTGGACATCTGACGTTCCCAAGTAAAGAACCTGTTGAATGGAATGATCAGTTGATCCATGAGATAACCAATGTAATTAACGCTATCTCTAGAGCTATTGATTTCTAGGTTGACAGTATCTTACAAGGATACATCACTTAGTTTGTAGGAGATACTATAACCTCATATAGTGAGGCTAAAAGAATTTTTTTCCAAGGACCCCGCATAAGATATTTTCTATCTATCAGTACATGGATTAAAATGCTCATATATGAGAAGGGTATATTGCAGTTGAGTAGTCTAGTTGTGTGCATGTGAGGAAGCTATGTCGCAGATGACCTCTTAATAAAATGGGAGAGGGTGAGTTGAAATGTTCCCAGGAATCACAGAACTTGAACTAGAATATGAATTCCTAAGGAGTGGAAGGAGATTTATATCAAGGAAAAGAAGAAATACCGGAAGAGGGCGACGAAATCCTAGTCTGTTTGAGGAGAGAGAACACAAAATTCGGTCAAACAAAGGTGAAGCATCTTGAGACAAAGAGGAGGATTATAAACCAATATCAGAGGAAGCATAGGAATCAGAAGAATCTATAGAGACACCAAGATCATGACACAACTACATCACACCAGGAGCATCACCAGAGATAAGATCAATATTCTCATCCCCAGAAAGGACTAATCATACTGATAGTGCTAGTGATGTAACTAGTCGAAAAGAAGGTTCACCTCCTCTGAACCCTTTACCAGAGAACCCAGATGCCAACTCAATGGCCGGGGTGGACATTTGGTTACTCACATTCAATGTAAATGGCGCAGAATATCCAAAGCAACACTGGTTCCTAAGTGAATATGTTTGGATGGTTTTCTTAGCCCATAATGTAGACATAAATAAGGCACAAATGATCATGAATTTGAGGGGTCGTACGCTATATTTGTTTGTGAATTTATATGATGCACCAATTGGAACACCGCAGAAGCCCTTGATGAGATCATAGCTGCAATGATATCGGAGTTCAGAAAACCTAAATCTGGATCATAGTGCATTACTGAGATTAAGGAGATAAAGCAATCAATGGGAGAGTCGATATGGGTGTTATAGAGAAAACTTCCTATGGCTTGGGGTTTACCACAATAGAAAGAGTAACCGTAGAAATCAATCCCTTCCCGATATGCAAGAGAAATAAAACATCTAGCACTAAAGGATCTCAAAACATACCTTATTTTGGATGGTTGATGTAGATCCCCATTGAGCTTTCCCAATCCTGCTTGGGTCAACAATTTTCTCTCTCAACAACAACAAACAAGACAAGCATCCTATATAAAGGAGTTAGACCTACTCTAGCATATATAATCAATAATGTATAAGCAATTAAAAGCATCCATGGATTTAATATTCATTTAAATGCACATCATTGGACAGGAAAATATATTTATATTAATATAAATCAGAGATTACATGAATGACAACCTCTGTCGGCAGGTCTGCAAATCGGAGAAACTGAGTCCTCCACCTAGGCCTCCACCACCTCAACCTCCATCTCTCGATAGCAAGCTCACAAGAAAAGGAAATCTTGGGAAGAACACTGAGTGCTCCAAAGGACAAAGGGATGCAGACTCAAGTATAAGCAAGCTACAACAATAATGGACTATAGTTTTCTTGCTCTTCAATTTTCCTCCTTCAGTGTATCCAAAGGGTTCCTCATATAGTGCTTCAATGGGGTAATGGAAGGTCAAATCCAAGTGATCTTGAGGCATATGGAAGGCCAAGAGACAAGTGAATCGGATCCACATCAAGGAAAACTCCAAA
This sequence comes from Pseudotsuga menziesii, assembly GCA_001517045.1. Classification (NCBI taxonomy): domain Eukaryota; kingdom Viridiplantae; phylum Streptophyta; class Pinopsida; order Pinales; family Pinaceae; genus Pseudotsuga; species Pseudotsuga menziesii. The sequence continues at coordinate 107,121 of LPNX010865985.1, forward strand.
AATATTTGGCCTTTTGCACACCTCTCAATGTACACGGGTTTAAGGGTTATATCCATGTGTATACATGAGAAAGGGTTTAAAAGTCACGTATAGCAAATAAAGAGTGTTTTTACGGATGATCTTGGAAACATCAAAGGTACAAAAATGGTCCATGGGATCCAAAGAGTCTATAGAGGGGCAGGGAAGGCCATAAATGTGTGATATACCATGTGTGGTAAAATCAACTGTAACAGATGCCCCCTAATGTGTGAGGTCATATGGGTGATATGATGGCCGAAATACATTATAAGTCCATCCCAGAAGTGGACTGATGAAGAACCAGGTGGAATAACCAACCATCCAACAATATAGTACAAATATATTTGCATATGACTGCAAATACATACATCAGTCCCAGATACATAAGAGTACAATGGCCATGAATAGGCATGATTTATGACATGTGTGGTCATTGCCACGTACAATATAGATACATCAGAATCTCCATGATGAAGATATACAAAGGACCAATATCTCCATGAAAACCGAAGATATACAATGGATCAAGATCTCCATAATGGCTGAATATATCTGATATACATTGAAATCAAGTCACGAGAGCTGAAATCTCATGAACACTGCCATGATCAAGGAGTTAACATATATGAAATGCCACCAATCTAGAAATTCCTCTACATAAACTGCTATGAGTACGTGTCCTACTATGTGAATAGAGATGTCGAGGTCAAATATAGTAGTTCATTGTAGTCCTACTTAGGGATGGGAACCCCCTAGTGAGGTCCCAAGAATCCCAGACCAAAATGCCTTTCCCTAAAAGAAACTAATTAACTTAACACTATATTTTACTGTTCCATTGGGAATGGAGTTTATTCTGAAATAAAAACAACCTACTATCTACTAATTTACAATAATAAGGCCTTAGATCCTCAAATGAAATAGAGTTTCAAGAACCCTCTATTTACTGGGCCATCAAATACCTCTTCACCTTCCATATTCTATAATTTGAAGGTGTTATTCTTATGTACCTGGGATATCACAAAAGGGCCAATCCACAAAGAGTCGAATTTTCCATGTTTTCCCTTGTCCTGTCTCGCAGCATCTCATTTGAGGATCCAATCTCCAACCTGAAAGTTGTCTGATTTTGCTCTTTTGTCGAACATGCCCTTTATCCTCTGTTGATGAGCTTCTAATTTTCCTACAACTTGCTCCCTTATTTGTTGTAACTCTACCAAATCCATCATCCTTCTCACCATATCATTTGGTTCATCCTCCTCTTCCTGAAAGAACTTTTACACTGGAAGGATGAGATGGATAGGAAAGATGGTCTCAGTGCCATAAACTAGCTTGAACGGAGAAGTCTCAATGGATATTTTTTCTGTTACCCTATCAGCCCATAAGGAAAACTTAAGCTTTGAATCCCAGCTTTTCTAATTTATCTCCAGCATTTTCCTAATGATTTTGACTAAGCTTTTGTTGGATGACTTAGCCAGGCCATTTCCTTGGGGATAATAGGATGTCGAGTGCACTAGTTGAATACCCATTGATTCACACATTTTAATTAATGCCCCGGCCTTAAAAGCTGGTGCATTATCAGTTACTAACCTTACTGGGTAACCAAACCTGCTAAAGATATTCTCATATAAAAATATCATTATGACTTGATGAGTGGCATTCCTAGTAGGTACTGCTTCTATACATTGTGTAAAGTAGTCAGTGGCTACTAAGATCCATTTATGTTGTCCAATGGAGGATGGATTTATTTCACCTATGAAATCCAGACCCCATTGCTAGAAAGGCTCATTCACTGTAACAAGCCTAAGGGGCAAGGATTTGAGTTGCAACATCCCTATAAATCTTTGGCATTGGTCACATGCCCTTACAAAAGTGCATACATCAGCAAAGAGGAATGGCGAATAGTATCCTGCTTGTAATATCTTATAGCCCATGGTTTTCCAATAGTGGTGGCCTCCACATGTGCGGGAATGAAAGTGATGCATGACTCGCTTTGCTTCCTCTTTATCTAGACACCTTAGCAAAACTCTAGACTGATCTCTCCAGAACAACATTTTATCAATTATGCAAAATTTAATATATTTCAACTTAAGAGCTCATGCCTGGTTAGGAGTGAGATCAAGAGATACTTCTAATTTTTGCAAAAATTAAATGATACATGAGCACCACTCACATGAATATATGTTCTCAGCTACTCATGGAATGTCATTTTGATCTTGATTTACTTCTGTTTTTGCTGCTACCACAGTTTGCAACTTTGCTGATTTGACACATGTGAAATTTATTCCCATCAGTTCATAGTTTTCTTTGGCCATGAGTTCGGCAAGACCTAATCCATTTACCAGATTGGTGGGTTTCACCTCTACATCAAACTCAATGATTTTGGAAATCCACTTATCTCTCTTCCCATCAATGTCAGGCTGAGTCAAAACATCCTTCACAGCTGCTAAGGGGGCATATGCAATGACCTTTGCATGGAGAATGTAGATTCTGGAAGTCTTCAAATATTTATGAGAGCATAAGCCTACTTCTCAATTGGGTCATACTTCATCTCAACATCTCACAGGGTTTTGTTGAAGAATGCAATTGGATGATCAAGACCCTCATCATTCTTTTGTAATAGTACAGCTCCACTGTGTCATAGGATGAAAAAGAGAACATGTAAAAACTCTTGGTGTAGTCAGGACTAGTCAAGGTTGGGGCCTCCATGATAGCCTTCTTAATGTCTTCAAAAGAATTTATTTCCTGGTCACTGGTCAGTCCACTTTATTTCTGCATCCTTTTTCAGCATGACTGTTATATGCTTTACCATCTTGGAGAATTTTGGAATGAACCTTCTGACAAAGTTTATCTTTCCTAAAAAGGACTGAATGTCTCTTTTTGACCTTGGTATTGACAGCTTTTGGATTGCTTCCACCCTCACTGGATCAATCTTTACACCTTCAGCTGAGACTATTTGGTTTAGGAGCTTTCCCTCATTGAGTGCAAACTAGGAATTATTGGGGTTTAGTGATATTCCATACCTTTCACACTTCAGAAATACCTTCCTTAAATCCTGCAAGTGGTCATGATAGTTGTGAGAGTAAACTGTTAGGTCATCTAAATATATCAGCACAAACTTATCTTTTAGCCCTACAAAAGCTAGGTCCATAGCTCTTTGAAAAGTAGCCCCAGCATTCATTAGTCCAAATGGCATTTTAGGATACATGAAGGTGCCCCAGGGGGTGGTAAAGGAAGTCTTCTCTTGGTCATCCAGGTGCACAGAAACTTGGTTATATCCAGAGAAGCCATCAAGGAAGGACATAACCCTATCTCCTGATACTTTCTGCAGTAGGTGTTCCAACTTGGGTAGTGGATAGTTTTCATTCTTGGAACACTTGTTCAGGTTTCTAAAATCCACACACAACCTGATTCCTCCATTTTAATTTCTTACCACTACTAGGTTTGCAATCCACTTGGAATACCTGAGGGGGATTATGATCTTGGCTTTGAGGAGCTTATGGATCTCTTTTTCAATCACTAGTAATAGGAGAAGGCTGAAGGGTCTCAGCTTCTGTTTGAAAGGAATGGTGTCCTTTTCCAAAGGAATCCTGTGCTAGATGATGTTTGTATCATATGTTTCTAGGTCACTATATTCCCGTGCAAAGACATCAACAAACTCTTTTATCAGGATGCAAAATTCAGACCTCTGACCAGCAGTCAACCTAGTGGATAGATTTATCAGTTTTGGATGGCGTTGGCTTCCTTTGTTTTGCTCTTGGATAGCAGGATCTAGCTCCTTTTTGAAAGGCTTGAAAGGGATTTCATTATGATCAAATAACTCTTCCAGTGGTACTATACCTCGGGGTATGTAGTTGCTGGGCAATTGGACAATGTTCTGATCAACCACTTTATCTTTTGACTTGAGCTGTTTGGATTTCTCTAGGTTTAGGTTTTCCTGGTATATGTGTATGTTAGATAATTCATCTACTAACTGAAGGAAATTACTAAGCTCATCATCATTCTCAAACACCCTCCAAAATTTTACATTATTTGGAAGAGAGGGTATGTACTTGACCTGAACATCATAGATGAGCTTAGGGGGTAAAGGAGGAAAAAACAGACTTGCAGAGACAGCCAGGGAATCAGCTAGGTGATTCAAAGCCCTAGGAATATATGACATTTCAAAAAACATAAAGGAGTCTATGAGTTTCCATACCTCATCCCTGTAGGCCTTCAGTCTGATATTTTTTGTTTGAAAAGTGTTGTTGGCCTACTGTATGATGAGTTCTACATCTCCAAAAACATTCATGCACATGATCCCCATCTCCTTGGTAGCTTTAACTCATAGCAGCAAGGCTTCATATTCTGCTATGTTGTTAGTGGTTTTAAAATCAAGCTTATAGGATAGGTGAATGTTTTCCTTACATGGGGAGATCAATACTACACCTACACCTGTTGAGCTTTGAGTGCTAGCCGCATCAAAATACATGGTCCATATTTGTGTTGTTACTTCTTCGGGATACTAATAGGTGGGCTTAGTGAGTTGAACTGATGTCTACTGAGTATCATCTATTTGCAAAATTCAAGACCCAAAATTAGTGTCGACTGCATAGATGGGGTGATTCACTGAGTGGCTCTCCTTGCTTATAATGTATTCCAGTTGATTTTCCCTATACAGACTCTTAGTCTCCCCTCCAAACATGGGAATGGTGGCATATGTGAGATCCATCTGAAGGGTTCCACCTAGTCTTTTGCTTCATGATTGAGACAGCAAGAGGCCAAATTTTGGACGGATATCAGCCACTACAATGTCCATCATGATGCTTTTCGAAGGTAGTTGATTTAGGTTAACAACAAGGTATTTGATGAGGCCCAAGAACTTGACCTTCCTATATTCAAAGGAGAATAAATCATGGTAGGGCTTGGTGATGCCGAGGCCAAGCTCATCCTTCACAACCTTTGGCATTAGGTTATGAGAGGCTCCTAAATCCAGCAGACAGTTATGGAGGATTTTATCATGGATGTTCAAAGATATATAGAATGGTGGGCAGGAGTCCTTTAGGTCTTTGATCATGGGGCCCAGGGTTACAACATACTTATCATCTTGCATGTTCACAAAGTCAGTGTCAATGTGCATCTTGGGTTGAAGGGAATTTAAAATGGAGGACTTGAATGCATCATTTTTCATTATCTCAATTAAAGGGAAAGGGATTTTCAATTTTTGAATATCAGACTCCAGGTTGAAATAATAATGCAGCCTATTTGTAAACCTTACCTCATGAGCTGTAGGTTTGAGCTGGAATTGATCAGGTGTGGTTGAAGGTTTTGGTTTTGGAAATGATTTGGATGTGATAGCCACCTTCTTTGGTAAAAAAACAACCTTTCTAGCTGGTGTAGCAGAATTCTTGGCAGGTACCGCATTCTTCTTGATAGGTGCAACTAGCCTAGACCTTAGGATTGTAACCTTCTTGACCCTCATCTTGATAGATAGCCTCCTCAGTGATCTACTCATCAATTAGGGCTTCCTTGTATTCTTCCTGTGTCAGAAAAGAACATTCCACCTCATCCTCCATGGAGTGGATGTTGTCTTCAGCTTCCCCTTCTTCTTCAATGAGTTCTGGCTCTTCTTCTAATACAATATTTTGAAATGGAGCTCTTATCCTCTGATCTTCCCCTTCATTCCTCTCCCTTCTGAGAATTTGAACTGGGGGGTTTCTGCTTCTACAAGGAACAAAATTTGGGTTTTGAGGAGTAAAGTCACTTGGCCCTTTACCCCTCACATGTAGATGTCCTTGGTCCTTCAATCTAGACAGTTCAGCAGTCAGGTTATCTAACAATTTGGTCATTTTATCAATCTTGTTCTCTAATGCAGAAGCCCCACTAGGGTCTGTTGGCTGCTTCTTCCTGTCTATCTTCCCTTTTACCTTCTGAGATGCCAGAATGTTTGAATCTACCTCCAGGGCAACATCCTACATGAGTGATAAGAAGGTAGACCTCCTTTCTCTCAGAAGTTGGCATAAGTCAGAGTCAAAGTCATTCGCATAAGTTATCCTAGCTGAGGTATCGGTGGGCTTAATTTTAATAGGGATCTTGCTGTACATATCGTTGAATTTCTTTGTGAAGTTGGAGACAAACTCCCCATGTTCTCTTTTCAGGTTTCTAAATTCTGTGATATAGTAGAGGTGGTCTTTCCTTTCTCCCCAATTCTTTAGGAAAATATCATCTAGGGCCTCTATTCCTGCCATTGATCTAGCAGGAAGTTCCTTAAACCACTTCCTATCCTGGCCATCTAAGCTTTGCACAAAAACCCTAGTCCATACATCTTTTTGCTCTATGTTAATATTTTCAGCATAGCTGTAAAAAGCCTCTAGATTTTCTTCAGCAGTGAAATCCCCTTCCCCTATAAACTTAGGCATATACTTGAGATAATCCCCAATAGGCATGGCTGCGAGAGGATTTGGAAAAATTAGGGATGCATACCTAGCTACCAGGATCCTTTCCATCTTGGTCAATTAAGGGGCAGCCATATTGGAAATGGGTATGGATAGGGTTGTGGAAGGAAACACTGATGAAGATACTTACTGAGAAGGAGGTGGTATACTTATCCCAATGGAGTCACCAAGGATTGGATCTTCACAAGCAGTAGTGCTTGAAGATACCCAACCCCTAGATTTTTCTGATGTACCTAAAAATTCTTGGGAATTAAGAATTTCAGCAGAAGAAATAATAGAAGAAATATCTCTTGAAATACTCGATGTAGATTTTCATACAGCACTGCTGGTCTATCTTAGTAAAGCCCTAGCTTTCCTCAAAATTTCTTCTGGATCTGAAACTGGTGTTGCTGGTGGCCCCTTTGGGTTTGCTCTGGTACTTGGTATCCTTGAAGGCACCTTATATCAATGGATTCGCCAGATAGATGATTACAACCATAATAGTGTCCAAGCTTTGTCTATCATCAAAGCATGGATCTATGTTGTCTCCCAAGGAAGTTGAGATTCAATCTCCTCTCCCCAGCAACGACGCCAATTTGTTATCACTCCACGAAACTCCTCTAGGTTGTAGCTCAAGGATGCCTGGTAACTTACAATGTTTTTGGGGTTTTCTGATATGGATCAAGTCAGTTGACCTATATAACCTTTCCACTCTTAAGGCATGCATAAAAGTCACTCATTTACAAGTCTTTTAGTTACAATTGCTCAAAAGTTCGACAATAAGGTGCAAGGATGGAGAACTCACCAGGCTGCAGACTTACATACAAAACACATGCATATAAATGGCCAAATTCTGATGAGAATGGTATTTATAAATCAAATCATACTAATAAACCAATAGGATGATAGCTATCAACTTTTTAATTAATCTAAAAATGACCCAAATACATGTTTAAGCATAAATACAGTAAAGAAAGAGATGATGGATGAACAAATCACAACAAAAGAGCTTATATCATGAATAAAACACATATTTCATTAAATTTGGAAATATTCTATTACAAGGACTTCATCCACATTGAGTTTTTTTGTAAATCTCTAAATACATATTCTATTAAATCTAGAAAAATCAACTCAAAGAACTATTCCATTAAATTTGGAATAATTAATCCAATGAAGTATTTTCTCAATTAATATTTTTTATTTATTTCAAGTAAAACGTTAGTATTCAACCATTCAAAAGGAAATATTACATCTCAAATAGATTTAGTCTAGGAAATATTACATCTCAATTAGAACTAGATGGGTTGGACATAAATCCTGATGAGTCTATGAATATTAATAATTTTGTAGATGTTAAAATCTTTGAG
>LPNX010865985.1:117817-142241 GCA_001517045.1 Pseudotsuga menziesii
AAGCAAACATAATATTCTACAATTTGTTTTTGTACTGCAAGTCAAAATTCACATGGCATATATGCATTTTGAGGGCTTCTATCTAGCACATGAGTAAAAAATCAGGTTTTCATCGCCACATTTGGCCAAAAAGTGTTACCCATCTTCATGGAATCACCCATATTTATCTCCATACTGGGACCACATGTTGCTCAACCTTTTCTCATAATATTGTATTGTACACCCTGCTTTGAATTTTTTTTGCAAATGAAAATGGGACCTATCCCATGTGAATTCAAGGTCTCTTATGTCAATATCTGATTTTTCAAGTACATGTTTAATGTACTTATATGTGCCATTTAATGTCCATATTGCAACATCATAATTCTTTAAGCAGTATTTTAATAATTCTAACTTAAAAGGCCTTAAAAAATAGGACTTGTCACCAAATTCCCAATCTGGTATTCTTTGAGTAGGACAATTTGGTTCATCTCTAGTATATGATGCAAAGAGCACTCCTTCCATTTCAAAGATCAACAACATCTTTCGACTGATATTAATTCTCATCTGTGCTACAACCACAAACATCATTCACATTAACATAGCTTCATTTCATTACTTAAAGACATCAAAGCATAATATTTAAAATTATATTAAAAATTCTTGTAATTCCTATCTATTGTCAATTTTTTCCATTATTATACAAAGGAAATCATATAAGGAGTTAAATGGCAATTAAAAAATATAATTATAGTAGCCTCATTCTATTGATTGAACTAATGATATGATAACATATACATTAATCAAATACTTTTATTCTACTTTATTTTTGTTATTAATAATAGTTCCTAAAGCTGCAATGGGAAAATATAATTACAGTGACACAATTCAAACAATTAAACTAATTAGCTTTCATATGGTAGTTTTCCACCTAACACAACCACACTGTAATCAAATGCATTACTTCATGAAGGAAATATAATTCATGTTAGAGTTCCTTCTAACTGCATTGTCATCAAAGTTAATGCATGCTAACTTTCATATAGTAAATTTCCTTCTAGCACTATGAATGGGAAATATAATTAGAAGAACCCAATACAAGCAATCAAATTGTTTATATGTAAATTTCCACATACAACCTAATCATATGTTGAAATAAATTTTTTTTATAAATTCACATTTAACCATTCTTCAAACCAGTAATTTATAAGAGATATAATGATCAATTAAACCACACATGCAATAATTAATTGAATAGTCCAATTCAAACAAACCTACCATTTATCTAATAATTTCTACATCCAAATTCATACATTAAACATCAATTGAAATTAGAAACCTTTATTAACTCAATATCTTTATATAAAAATAATAATATAATAAAAATATGTTAACTTCTAATAATGACAAAGCATAATAAAATATAAGAACTTAATTTGAAAAATGTTGCATGTATAGTAATAATTCATGAGGTCATACATATAATGAAGAACAATTCATCACCAAAAAGCCTTCAAAGTATATCAGACATCTGTTTCTTTGTTGAACTTATTCAACATTCTCCATAGCTCATCGATCAACCATTTATCCCCTTGGTTATTTCCAACGAATGGAGTTGCAAGAATCACATTTTCTGTGGGGTTTTCTTTAACTCTCTCATATGGACAATCCACTATAACAGTGTTAGTTACATCATATTGACTATATGTATCCCACACTTTTTTCAAATATTTAGTGTGTATAACTTTTGTTGGATTCTCAGCGGCCTTATTTCCTTTTTGTGGCTTGCAATCTGAAGCAATCCACACAAACACAAGTTGATTTTGAGATATATCTGAAACCAATTTTTTAGAACTCTTGACGTGTTTAGCTTCAAATTAGTCGACCAAATTCCAATCTCAAGAGATTCATTATTGAAACACATTTCAAGAAAAAAAATTGCATGTGGATGAAACCATATTTGTTTTTTATCTATTGCGCAACTTGCAACCCTTCCCATTTTCTCATATGTTCTCTTGTTGCATCATCATCAACGTTGTAATAAAAAATTCCTTTTAATTCAAATATAACTAATTTTTTTCCATTTATTTTTTCTGCAACACAATAACAGATGAAATAGTCAAGCCATTGTATTCATGCTACAAAAATCATTAAGAAATAATTGTTGAAAAAATACACCCACCTTGAGTACTTTGTATACTGTTTTCAGATTGGCCATTACTTTGTCGCAATATCTGCATAAAACCTAGAGAATAAAACGTTAAACCTTTAATGGAATACCAATTTAAATATTCTTTTGATCTATTTTTTTAATTTAACACATTTATTACTTAATTGGTAATAAAAGAAAACATTTGCAATGCCACTTTTAAAAAGAAATACATATATATATCTTTAATATTGTGATAATTGTTAGTTTTATTCTTTTTATTTGTCCCCATAATAAACATCTAAAATGTTATCATTCTTACAAGGACTAAAATTTTAAAAATAACAAAAAAACAAGACAAGTTAGAAATACCTAATATGATATTATGTTTGTGATTATAGATTTGCACTTCATCATTCTCTTTGTTCTCCTTATTTGTCTATGTATTAAACATTAAAAAAATGGTGAAAATGAATAAAAATCATTAAACAAATGAGAATTACAAGTTGACAAGCTATACATATCTAATATTAGATTGTGTTCTTGATTTTAACATTGTTTCACTATCTTCCTATTATTATCTTTGTTTGTGTTTGCCTCTATAATATACAATTAATATCTTATGGAATGTTACAATGAATTAAACTCACTAAATATGAAAACAAGCAAGAAAGCATTTTTATGTACCTGATACGATATTGTGTTCTTGATTACAACTTTGTTCCACATTCTCCTGGTCAATGTCTTTGTTGTCATTGCTAGTCACTATAATAAACATGCAAATATTATGAATTGTGACAATTAATAAAATTCATTAAATAACATGCTAATTTTTCTTCTAGTAAAAGCACATTATCATCAAATACATTACATCATAAATATAATTTAATTCATGTTAGCTTTCATTCTACCATAAGCGGAAGGTCATTTCTAACGGCACCATTGCACATTGAATGAAAGCTAACATGTGATAGCTTTCTTACCATCAGAATGGCATTGTCATCAAGTTCATACATTGGACAACAAAAGAAATGTAACATAAGGTTGGTTTCTTTATGGCACAAGCACAAGAGCATTTTCGACAACATTACATGGTTAGCTTTTCTTCTAGCACAAGCACAAGGCCATTTATAACCGCATTGCACAGTAAATGAAAGCTAACCTGAGTTAGCTTTTCTTCTAGCACAAGCACAAGGGAATTTATAACAACGTTGCATAGTGAATGAAAGCTAGCGCGTGTTAGCTTTCGTACTAGTACAACCACTTTGTTATCAAATACATACATTGCACAATGAAGGAAATATAATGTATGCTAGTTTTACTTCAAGCAGAAGCACAATGGCATTTCTAACAACATTGGACAGTGTAGGAAAGTTATCCCTCTAGCACAAGCACATTGTCATCAAATAAATTGTACCATAAAGAAAATATTGTGACAATGAATAAAATTCATTAAATAACTAAACAAACAATTAACCACGATAAATAATCGATATAGTATGTTCATATTTTTTTATCTTTGTAACACATTATCCTAATTATTATATTCATTGTATTTGTGAACTATAATCAACTGAATACAAGAGAAACAAGAGTTCAAAGTAAGTACATGCTACCAAAATTTGATCTGTTAATGGATTTTCCATTTCCATCATTTTGTGACCATGGTCCTGATCAATGCCTTTGTTCTTATAGTTCCCTATAATCGACAATCAAAATTGTTATGCAATATGGAAAATAAATAGATTTAAAAAATAACAAGATGAATAGCAAAAAAAATTATGTACCTAGTAAAATAATTTCATTCCCTTCTATTTCCACATCCAAATTTGTTTCTTTGTTGTTCAAATTATCTTGATTATTTATTTGTTGCCCATTTTCATCATTTTCTAATTTACAATCTCCATCATTAGTCATTGCAGTAAAAAAACTTGCGAATTAAGAATTATAAACAAAATATAATCCAAATCAATATAATAAAAACATCTAAGGAAGTGTAGTACCAAAATTTTCCAAGGAGTTCATCAAGTTTGGGTTTAATAGTTGAAAAGATAATATTAAATAAAAACAAGAGAAACAATCGAGCAAATTACGTCCCTGGTATGATATATTCTTCTCTTTTGGATTCAATTTCCAAACCTTTTTCAATATTATCCACATTATCTTGATGGTTGTTTTGTTGACCGCTGTCGACATTTTCTGCTTTACAATCCCCATCATTAGTCTATGTACTAAAGTAGGCAATTAAGACTTCTAAACAATGATAAAACCAAACAATTATAATGGAAACAACAAATTGTGGTACCTTAATTTTCCAGGATGTTGATGGATGTTGATCCTGACAGTTGAAAAGCTTTGTGAATTTTCAACATGGTTGTCCTTTGTGACTCTTTTTGTACAATGCATGAAATTATTCTTTTATAGTTAAGACAAGATTTGATTAAATTTGTCCCCGCATAAAGAGAAAAAATTACATTCACTTCCATCTTTTGTTGGTGTTTTTCCAATAAATCCACCCAGAATTCAACATCTCTCTCACTTTGATCAAATATGTTTTTAAAAGTGTGAGAGTGTTCTGGAGCCTCAACCTTTTTTAATTCTATGGTATAGAAATGTATAGTTAAAACTATATCATAACTAAACAAATTTTGTTTGTACCTATAAATTCCCTTCGTGATGTTATACTTGAACTTGGAGTTCTTTATGGCAATTTCCAAAGCTTGGTGGACATCTTTAAATGACCAAAGGTCTTCTAACAGAACTATAGTAAATTCTATCAACCCATTTTTGTCGATAAAAAATAGAAACAATTCAATACAATAAGCCATGTGGAATGATTCTTCTTTCAAAGCAAGTGCATCTATAAAAAGAAGGTCGGTGTATAGTACTGGTTCAACCAGAGAAGGGAAAGAGTGCAAAAGTGTTGAGAGAATACTAGGGCCCCCAAACTGACACCCAAATTCAAAGTTGTCATCTTGTTGAACATTTGTTGATCCACTTATTAATATGTTGAGTACTTCACATGCTTGCTGAGAAAAGGACTCTATTTTTGTTTTCCGCGATCCTTTTACATAAGTAGACCCTTCAACAGTTGTACAGAAATTGGCAAATATAATATCATTTATTTCATAATGCTCACGAATGTTGGATGTGGTTAAAGCCTTATCATTCAATTTTTTATTGTGACTTTGAAAGTATTGAACCATTGCGTCCAATATTGTTCTTTTTGTTTTCAATTTAGAACAATAATCTTTTAACTTTATGACATTAGTTGGATGGTTCGATGGAATAGAAAACCAAACGGTTCCATCCAATATCTTATCTGCTACAGAGCCAATTTCTTCAATGGTTAATCCCTGAAGGGGGCGAAAAGAAGTAGTTGTCAAAGGATTTAGATGATTTATCTTGTACTTTTGAGAACCAGGTTGGCTCGGAGAACATTCCAATGTACCTAATTGGTTACAATTAAAAACAGTGTCCCATTTATCCCAAACAGGTTGATCAAGATATAAAAGAATTTTTGTATCAGCAAAATTTGAAAGTGGACAATCAAAGAAGGAGCACAACATTTCATCGTCAACCTGTTAAAAATAACAAACATAAACTAATAAGAATTCAATGTATATATGAAAATATGAATAATATTTTGAAATTAAATAAGTCAATATATAATAATAAAAATCCATTATTAAAATAGTTTAGGTGCAAAAATAATTAAAATTACATACCTTGTCATCCGATGTCTTATAATTTCCAATCCTCCTTTTCTTTAATTTGTCATTATCAATTAAGAAATGTCGTGCAGAGTGCACACAATCAATGAAAGGAGTTTTGAAGAAGACATTATTTGCAGAATTTAATTGACAACAAATGCGAATCACAACACTAGGATCAACTGATGGATCCAAGAATCGAGCAGAACGTTCTGTATACTTTTTTTTTGCCTCCGCAGATACACTATACTTGGGATTTGTTATAATTTCTTTGGCAGCTTGAATGGTATGTTGGCCATCAACTATCCAAAAGTTGACATTTATAGCATTTATATCTGTCTCATTTACATTTTTCACATGTTTTACTAGTGGATCACGCTCATTTTTATCAAATGGAATCAAGAGAGCATCGGGCAATGATGTTTGAAATTTTTCTAAAAAAGATGTCACCAACACCTGAACATTTGCATCATCTCGTGATCTCAATTTAAACACTTTTGGTGCTTCTATGCATCTTTGAACATCCACCTTTATGTTGAAGGAGCTTGAAAATAAATAACATTCCTTGAAGGATTCATGAATTTCATCACAATTATCTGCAAGTTTCACTGTCTTAGTTTCCATTTTCTTAGTTTTTTTAAATTCTGTAGTAGGTGTGAAACCACTTGATGCAATGTTTTCTTCCAAATATTTTAAATATATTCTCCTTAAAGCATGAATATGAGCATCAAGTCTATCTTCTGGTATTTTATGAGGTAATTTACCTCTTTGATGCAAATAAAGAAGCACAGATGATGTTTTCATTTTTTTGACATGGCGATATTTTAGAACTTTTGTGATACATTATAAAAGATCTATGCAACTCTTTAACCCCAATTTATTGAATCTTTCATAACTATTTAACTTAAACATTGACTCTTTCATTGTGTTTGGCGGATCTTTACTTGAAGCTTCAATTAAATTTTGTCTAAATTTTGTGTACTCCACTAGACAAGAGACTAATTTTACTTCTTGTCCATTGATAGCCTCCACTTGAAAGACAATGTCAGTCTCACCATGAGCATAACAATTAACGACTATCCCTAATATAATTGGATCTTTTTCACCTATGGATCCAAACAGACACATATCAGGGAACATATTTGGAGGACATTCTATCTGAACATACCAATCTCCCACAAACTCATATTCATTGGATGTATTATACTTTATAATCATTTGAAAATTAGAAGTAGAAATTGGTGCATTCATAATATTTTGACTTGAATGAAGTCTTTCTCATTGCATGATTGATGGATGTGCCATTTCACTTGCTTTTGAACTGAGCAATTCTGAAAACGAGAATAAGAAATTATTAGCATAAATCAAAATGAAATTATAATTATAAATATCATCATTTAATATTCTATTAAAATTTGAAAATATCATATAGTCTAACAATACTAAATTAGAATAAATAAGATATAAAACTACCATACCAACTTGAGTAGGCTTTGATTGTGTACCACTTGCTTTTCGGTTTTTCTTAGATGCTTTAATTGTAGTTTCATTTGCATCAGATTCAATTGTATCTGGAAACAATAGTAGAAAAAAATGTTTGCAATGGTTAAAGAAAACATGAAATATCAAACATTAATAATCTACCATATAATACATCATTTTAATTCACATGCAGAAGATCAAGGAGGTTTATGTGCTATGGAAGTTTACTACCCACATAATGATATATCAAAGTTCATCTAGTGTGAAATTGCATAATAGAATATAGTATAATTATTTGTAAATAACTAAATTTGAAAATTCCATACCAACTGTTGGAGACTTTTGTAGTGTCATATTTGTATTCTTTCTTTTCCTTGATGATTTCTTTGAAATTTCATTTGCATCATGGTTCTTAGCATCTGAAAACATTTGTAGAAAATATTATGGTAGTTTCGAAAACAATTAAAAGCATCAATTAAAGAGTACTATGAAACATATTTTATAACATATCAATTCATACATATGAAGAAGATAAATAACTCTAACCTTTTGAAGTCACTTCTTTTGCAATTTTACTCGCATCAAACTCCATTGTTTCTGGTTAAAAAAAGAAAAAAACTATTACCACAATTTCAAATTATTGAAAAAAACATGAATTCAAAAATATTATAAATGCACACATCATTCTATTTGTAACTATATGTACAAAAACAATTGTGGAGGTCATGATAATAGCTAATAATGATGATCATTAAATGGCTCATGATAATAGCTAATCATAGTGTTAGCTTACATAAGGTAATTTTTCATCCAACATAACCACATTATGATCAAATACATTGCACCATTATGGAAATTTATTTCGAGTTAGTTTACCTTATAAGAAAATTGCATGGCGAATGAAAGTTAATATGTGTTAGCTTTCTTATGGTAGTTTTCCATCTAGCACAACCACATTGTCATCAAATAAAAGATTCTATCTGAACATACATGTCAATTTGTTAGATCGAAAGCTAACTCCATGATATTTGCTTTCACTCATTGTGTCAAGTTGTTAGAGCGAAAGCTAACTCCATGACCATGACAAAAATTAAGTTCGAGTTAGCTTTCGCTTTAACAACTTGGCATAATGAGTGAAAGAAAATGTGTGTTATTTTTCGTAAGGTAGTTTCCATTTAACACAACCACAATGTCATCAATCACATTGCATCATGATGGATATCTAGATGGAGTTATTTTTCATTCTTCAAACAGTACACAATGTGTGTTAGGTTTCATAGGGTAGTTTTCCATCTAGCACAACCACATTGCACCATGATGTAAATGTAGCTGGAGTTAGCTTTCGTTCTTAAACCATTGCACGATAAGTGAAAGTTAATGTGTGTTATCTTTCATAAGGTATTTTTCCATATAACACAACCACATTGTCATCAGTCACATTGCACCATGATGAAAATCTAGCTGGAGTTAGGTTTCGTTCCTAAAAAATTGCATGGTGAGTGAAAGCTAATGTGTGTTAGTTTTCATAAAGTATTTTTCCATCTAAAATAGCCACATTTTCATCAAATACATTACACCATGGTGCAAATCTAGCTAGAGTCATTTTTCCTTCTAACAACATGGCACGATGAGTAAAATCCATGTGTGTTAACTCATTACACCATGATGAAAATCTAGCTAGAGTTAGTTTTCCTTCTAACTACATGGCACGATAAGTGAAAGTTAATGTGTGTTACCTTCGTAAGGTAGTTTTCTATCTAAGAATATGGCACAATGAGTAAAATCTTATGTGTGTTGGCTCATTTCACCATTATGAAAATCTAGCTGGGGTTAGCTTTCCTTTTAACTACATGGAACGATGAGTAAAAGATTATGTGTGTTAGCTCATTGCACCATGATGGAAATCTAGCTGGAGTTAGTTTCCTACTAACATGGCATGATGAGTGAAAGCTAATGTGAGTTAGCTTTTGTAAGGTAGTTTTCCATCTAAAAAAACCACATTGTCATCAATCACATTGCACCATGATGGAAATCTAGCTGGAGTTAGCTTTAATATTTAAATCATTGCACTGTGAGTGAAATCTAATGTGTGTAAGCCTTCATCGGGTATTTTTCCATCTAGCACGACCACATTGTCATCAATCACAATGTACCATGATGGAAATCTAGCTGGAGTTAACTTTTCTTCTAACTACATGGGACAATGAGTGAAATATAATGTGCATTAGCTTTCATAAGGTAGTTTTCCATCTAGCACAACCACATCGTCATCGATCACATTGCACTGTGATGGAAATCTAGCTAGAGTTAGATTTCGTCCTTAAATCATTGCACAGTAAGTGACATCTAATGTGTGTTAGTATTCATAATGTAGTTTTACATCTGGCACAACCATATTGTCATCAATCACAACGCACCATGATGAAAATCTAGCTTGAGTTAGCTTTCGTTCTTAAAACATTGCACAATGAGTAAAACTAATGTATGCTAGCTTTCATAGGGTACTTTTCCATCTAACACGGCCATATTGTTATCAAATACATTACACCGTGATGGAAATCTAACTTGAGTTAGATTTCCTTCTAACAACATGGCACTATAATGGAAAGCTTATGTGTGTTAGCTCATTACACCATGATGTAAATCTAGCTAGAGTTAGCTTTTATTTTAACAACACTGCATGATTAGTGAAAACTAATGTGTGTCCACTTTAATAAGGGAGTTTTCTATGTAATAAAACCACATTGTCATCAAGGACATTGCGTCGTTTTGGAAATCTATCTGGATTTAGATTTGCAAAAAAAATCACATCGTCATCAATCACATTGCACCGTGATGGAAATCTAGCTGGAGTTAGCTTTAATATTTAAATCATTGCACGGTGAGTGAAATCTAATGTGTGTAAATCTAATGTGTGTAAGCCTTCATCGGGTATTTTTCATCTAACATGATCACATTGTCATCAATCACAATGTACCATGATGGAAATCTAGCTGGAGTTAACTTTTCTTCTAACTACATGGGACAATGAGTGAAATCTAATGTGTGTTAGCTTTCATAACGTAGTTTTCCATCTAACACAACCACATCGTCATTGATCACATTGCATTGTGATGGAAATCTAGCTAGAGTTAGACTTCGTCCTTAAATCATTGCACGGTAAGTGACATCTAATGTGTGTTAGTATTCATAATGTATTTTTACATCTGGCACAACCATATTGTCATCAATCACAATGCATCATGATGAAAATCTATCTTGAGTTAGCTTTCGTTCCTAAAACATTGCACAATGAGTAAAACTAATGTATGCTAGCTTTCATAAGTTATTTTTACATCTAACACGGCCACATTGTTATCAAATACATTACACTGTGATGGAAATCTAGCTTGAGTTAGATTTCCTTCTAACAACATGGCACTATAAGGGAAAGCTTATGTGTTTTAGCTCATTACACCATGATGAAAATCTAGCTGGAGTTAGCTTTCATTTTAACAACATGGCACGATTAGTGAAAACTAATGTGTGTCCACTTTCATAAGGGAGTTTTCTATGTAATAAAACCACATTGTCATCAAGGATATTGTGTCTTTTTGGAAATCTAGCTGGAGTTAGATTTCCAAAAAAACCACATCGTCATCAATCACATTGCACCGTGATGGAAATCTAGCTAGAGTTAGCTTTAATATTTAAATCATTGCACGGTGAGTGAAATCTAATGTGTAAGCCTTCATCGGGTATTTTTCCATCTAGAACGACCACATTGTCATCAATCACAATGTACCATGATGGAAATCTAGCTGGAGTTAACTTTTCTTATAACTACATGGGACAATGAGTGAAATCTAATGTGCGTTAGCTTTCATAAGGTAGTTTTCCATCTAACACAACCACATCGTCATCGATCATATTGCACCGTGATGGAAATCTAGCTAGAGTTAGATTTCGTCCTTAAATCATTGCACGCTAAGTGACATCTAATGTGTGTTAGTATTCATAATCTAGTTTTACATCTGGCACAACCATATTGTTTTCAATCACAATGCACCATGATGAAAATCTAGCTTGAGTTAGCTTTCGTTCTTAAAACATTGCACAATGAGTAAAACTAATGTATGCTAGCTTTCATAAGGTAGTTTTCCATCTAACACGACCACATTGTTATCAAATACATTACACCGTGATGGAAATCTAGCTTGAGTTAGCTTTCCTTCTAACAACATGGCACTATAAGGGAAATCTTATGTGTGTTAGCTCATTACACCATGATGAAAATATAGTTGGAGTTATCTTTTATTTTAACAACATGGCACAGTTAGTGAAACCTAATGTGTGTTCGCTTTCATAAGGGAGTTTTCTATGTAATAAAATCACATTGTCATCAAGGACATTGCGTCGTTTTGGAAATCTAGCTGGAGTTAGATTTCATCATTAAATAGTTGCATGGTGAGGGAAATCTAATGTGTAAGCTTTCATAGTGTAGTTTTTCATCTAGCACAACCACATTGTCATCAATCACAATGCACCATGATGGCAATTTAGCTGGAGTTAACTTTTGTTCTTAAAACATTGCACGCTGAGTAAACCTAATGTTTGTTAGCTTTTATAAGGTAGTTTCCATCTAACACAACCACATTGTCATCAAGTACAGTACACCGTGATGGAAATCTAGCTAGAGTTAGCTTTCCTTATAACAACATGGCACTATAAGGGAAAGCTTATGTGTGTTATCTCATTACACCATGATAGAAATCTAGCTAGAGTTAGCTTTCATTTTAATAACAGGGCACGATGAGTGAAAACTAATGTGTGTTAGCTATCATAAGGTATTTTTTCATGTAACACAACCACATTGTCATCAATCACATTGCATCGTGTTAGAAATCTAGCTGGAGTTAGCTTTCATCCTTAAATCGTTGCACAGTGAGTGAAATCTAATGTGTGTAAGATTTCATAGTGTAGTTTTTCATCTAGCACAACAACATTGTCATCAATCACAATGCACCATGATGGAAATATAGTTAGAGTTATCTTTTGTTCTTAAAACATTGTACTGTGAGTAAAAGCTAATGTGTGTTAGCTTTCATAAGGTAGTTTTCCATCTAACACAACCACATTGTCATCAAATACATTACGCCATGATGTAAATCTAGCTAGAGTTAGCTTTCTTTCTAACATGACACTATGAGTGAAAGCTTATGTATGTTAGTTCATTACACCATTATGAAAATATAGTTGGAGCTAGATTTTTGTTTAAAAACATGGAAGGATGAGTGAAAGCTAATGTGTGTTAGTTTTCATAATATAGTTTTCCATTTAGCACAACCACATTGTCATCAATCAAAATGCACCCTGTTGGAAATCTAGCTAGAGTTAGATTTCATTCTTAAAACGTTGCACGGTGAGTAATATCTAATCTAGGTTAGTTTTCATAAGGTAGTTTTCCATCTAGCACAACCACATTGTCATCAAATACATTACACCATCATGCATATCTAGTTGGAGTTAGCTTTTATTTTAACAACATGGCACGATGAGTGAAACCTAACATGTGTTAGCTTTCATAAGGTAGTTTTCCATCTAACACAACCACATCTTCATTGATCACATTGCATCATGATGGAAATCTAGATGGAGTTATATTTCATCCTTAAATCATTGCATGGTGCGTGAAATCTAATGTGCGTTAGCTTTCATAATGCATTTTTCCATTTAACACAACCACATTGCCATCAATCACAATGCACCATGATGGAAATCTAGCTAGAGTTAGCTTTCATTCTTAAAAAATTGCACAGTCAGTAAAGCTAATGTCTGTTAGCTTTCATAAGGTAGTTTTCCATCTAACACAGCCACATTGTTATCAAATATATTACACCATGATGGAAATCTAGCTTGATTTAGCTTTCCTTCTAACAACATGGCACTATAAGGGAAAGTTTATGTGTGTTATCTCATTACACCATGATGGAAATCTAGCTAGAGTTAGATTTCATTTTAACAACATGACACTGTGAGTGAAAGCTAATGTGTGTCAACTTTCATAAGGTAGTTTCCCATGTAACATAACGACAATGTCATCAATCACATTGCACCATGTTGGAAATCTAGCTGGAGTTAGATTTCATCCTTAAATCGTTGTATGGTGAGTGAAATATAATGTGTGTAAGCTTTCATAGTGTAGTTTTCCATTTAGCACAACCACATTGTCATCAATCACAATGCACCATGATGAAAATCTAGCTGGAGTTATCTTTCGTTCTTAAAACATTGCACGGTGAGTAAAGCTAATGTTTGTTAGCTTTCATAAGGTAGTTTTCCATCTAACGCAGTCACATTGTCATCAACTACATTACACCATGATGGAAATATAGCTGGAGTTAGCTTTCCTTCAAACAACATGGCACTATAAGGGAAAGCTTATGTGTGTTAGTTCATTACACAAATACTAGAGCTAGCACAACCACATTGTCATCAATCACAATGCACCATGATGGAAATCTAGGTGGAGTTAGCTTCCGTTCTTAAAACATTGCACTATGAGTAAAAGCTAATGTCTAATAGTTTTCATAAAGAAGTTTTTCATCTAACACAACCACGTTGTCATCAAATGAATTACACCATGATGCAAATCTAGCTGGAGTTAGCTTTCCTTCTAACAACATGGTACTATGAGTGAAAGCTTATGTGTGTTAGTTCATTACACTATGATGGAAATCTAGCTAGAGTTAGCTTTCCTTTTAATAACATAGCACGATTATTTAATGTGTGTTAGTTAATGGAATTCTACCTGGAGTTAGCTTTCATTTTAACAACATGGCATGATGAGTGAAAACTAATGTGTGTTACTCCAACATAATATGGTGAAAAAGTTAGTCGATTTGAGTTTATTGTCTCTTTTTGACGTCATATATATAGAAAGTAGTTGATGTTATTGGCTAAGAGAACTCTCAATGGTGGATGTCAACATTTAGGATACTTTAATAGTGGAGCCTTCAATGTGGTGTAGATCATCATAAGCAATACATTAAGTTTCATGCCAAATAAAAAACACATGACGAAATCATTTGGACTCCATGCATGGTTCATAGTTTAAATCTTTCATGAAAGATAATTCTTGTGTTTTATATATTCTATCTTCATGTCTATTAAGGTACACAACAAATGGTATCCGAACACTTTCTAGGGAAAAAAACAAAGAACTTTTTCCTTCTATTTTGTAGGTTTTCAAAGAGCAAAAAATAAGGCCACGTCACTTGGATTGGTTTTTTATTATGTTTTAGCAGAATTTCCAAAAACAAATTATATATGTATATTCTCCTCATAAAAATACATGAATTCACAAAACATTGCTCAAATCGGAGTTAGGATGAAGGAGATATTGCAGTTTGAAATCTGCTCCTTCTAGAGGACATGACTTTTGATAAAGTGATTAGATTGCAACTAAATCATTTCCATTGGATAGAGAATCTCTAAAGCTTTGATTTAACATATTATATGATATATTGTTAGCCAATATCTAGTACACTATAGCCCTTGCAATATTTTTCCCTCAACCCCTCATGGAATTGAAGATTGTAAAGGTGGTGGAACATGCCATGGGAGGAAAAAAATTGGGTGACAAAACGTTTATAGGATATGTGTGCAAATTTGAGATCTTGAAGTTGTGACCAAAATTTTTAAAATGACATATCATAGCACAATATTTGTAGAAATTGATAGAAATTTACAAGAAGATAGAAATTCATACTTACCTCATCATCAAAGGAAATGATGGAAATTTCTACTACTTTCTCCACAATATTATGACCAATGAGAGAAGGGTGGCAAGGATCCTTCGATACAAAAACTACTTCCTCTTTGATGGATCTAGGGGCAATAGATTATTCTCAAGAAGCCATGAAAATGACACGAAATAAATCGAAATCCAATAAAAATCATTGCTTTTAGTGAAGAGCAATAGGCTCAAATTTTATTAAAAAACCTTGGAGTGGGTTGAGGAACGAAAGCACCTCACTAACCCTATTCTACAAATGTTGTAGATTTGGAGCAGACGTTGTTAGATTTGAAATCATCTCACTATCCTTTTTTTCGATCTCTTCCTGGCCTAATTATGTATTTTGCAAAGATAACATTTGATAAATGAGCAACATGCCTTGAAAAAATGTACTAAGAATTCATTTTTAGCCTGGAGCCTTGTTTGACTTGAAACCCCATATCGTCTCAACTGCTTCTTCCTTTGAAATTTCTTTGCCTGTTTGCCTATTTTCAACTTCATTTACTAAATGATGGATGTATTGGGTTCATATTTCACCTCCTCAATGTATAACTCTTTGAAATGCATGAAGGCCTCCTTTGTATTGCTTCAAACTATGTTAATTCAGTATCATGTCCCCTTTCTATTTCTCTAACATTATTCCTTAACTACTTGGACTTGGTTTGATTACAGAAAAAGGTAGTATTTTTGTCTCCAACTTGAAATAAACTTCTTGATTTAAGCCTCAAGTGTTTCTTCTCTCACCTACATGCATGTCAAAGCTTTGTATTTAACTTTCTTTCCTCCCAAATGTGTTATTTTGAGACTTCCTTACCTTCCATTCTTACTAAGCATTGTGATCAACTTAGATGCTCTTATATGTCTAGTTTATATTTATTAAGGGGTCGATATGAAGCCTTTACCCACATCTTCAAATATGACTTTACCAATCTCAAATTAAATTCCCATACAAAAGTCATCGATCCTTGGATCCTTGTTTCCCAAGTTTGTCGAATGATTTCCCAAACTTCACTCTCCTATAGCCATAGTGGAATGGAAAATAAGAGATAGGAGATCATGGTCTATAGTTTCATAGGGAATAATAGTTGAACTAATGAGGGTGTTATCTAGAAAAAATCGTTATGTATTAAAAACACAATCTAAGTGAGCAATTATGTGTATTTACCCTTCTTGGAACAATGTATATCAAATCCTGCTATGCTATCAAGTATTCCCATTTTTTCCATGAATTTATCCCTCACCATAGTGCCTCCATTTTAAATTTTTTTGACAAAATTATGTTGAAGTCACTTAATACAATGCTCTTCTATGAAAGTTTTCTAGTAATCCATCTCTTCTCGATATTGTATGGGGGCATATACATTGAAAAACCTGATTTGATGCCTAGAATCCTTGTTTACTAGGTTCACTAAGATCCGGTGTTATGTGGGTTGATGGGATGGGAAATCAAAGAAATATGAGTCCCATAGAGTGCAAAAATCCATAGATGATCCCGTGGATCTCACTATTATGCAAGAACTTGTTCACCAACACTTTTTACTTATTTCTAACATTTCTTGCTTTTTTAGTTTTGTCTCTTAGAGTAGAAGGACAACACGTCTTTCCATTCTTATAGGATATTTTATTGGTACGTTTTATTTCTACTTCCTAACCCTCTACAACTATAGAAAAATACAATCATTATTTCCGTAATGAAGGTTGTGAAACACTATGGAAGCGATCTACCAACTTCTAGATTCCAAGGCTTTTTTAAGGGTAGTTTTTAGTATCAAATATAAAAGAGCTTTCTATAGAATTTTGCAAGCCTAGATTTTTCTCTTACATCGTTATTTCCTCACTTTTGTTTTTAGTGTATTTCTTCTAGTATTTTTAGGGACTTGTTCTTCTTCTTGTTTTTCTTTCTTCTTAGTAACTACACCACTAATTACTTAGGAATAGATCACTTCAACATCAGGCACCAGGCCATGTGTTTCCATGGATTCCAT
This sequence comes from Pseudotsuga menziesii, assembly GCA_001517045.1. NCBI lineage: Eukaryota > Viridiplantae > Streptophyta > Pinopsida > Pinales > Pinaceae > Pseudotsuga > Pseudotsuga menziesii. Next base: position 134,903 of record LPNX010865985.1, read on the forward strand.
TAATGGAGAGGTTTCTTCAATAATTAGTTGAGAAGAAACGAGGATGTATCAAGGTTGTGGAAGGGCTTCAACTTCAGATATGGGTAGCATTTGGTCTTTTAGAGGTGGATTCGGTCTTGTATGCCAAAGAACAATGAATTTGTTGGAGGAAGTTTTATAGGTTTATTGTTTGGGAGTTGAGGGACCTATGTTACCAACTAATTCCAATCCTTGTTTCACTTGTTTCCAGTTTAATTCCTTTTCCTTTGTGTTATTATGGGTAGTGGATTGCTTACAATCTCTTACAAAGTATCCATATTCATGTCATGTTTTGCATTAAAGTGAAAGTTTTCTGTAATCCAATTTATAAGTATGATTCCATTTTTCAATTAAAAGACTTAATGTTTTAGGAAGGCCCTTCTTCAAATGTACTTCCACTTGAACAATATGTTTGCCACTAGATTCCATTAAGTTTCAATTGAGACATTTAATTTCATACATTGGAGAAAGGGTGGTTGATCTTAAATGGTCACATGCATGCAAAAAAACCCTGTGGATTGATGACTACTAGATGGGGGTGAAAAAATTCAATGGTGGATATAAATTGTGGAGGCCAATGGTTAGTGATCTCCTCGCAAAATTTTTCCTCCACACATTTCATGGGTCATTGATTTGTGGGGTCCTCATCAAATGGATGGGATGGATTACGAATTCAACTTGTTATGGACTTGTCCATACATTCCAACGTTGATAATGAACTATGGATGTAGAATTAGATAGAAAAATCCAATAGTAAAGGAAGGTGGCGAAGCTATTGCATCATAGTCCATGACTAGAAAATGATTTTTTTACACTGCTAAGATTCATGTGAGAGCATATTGACACTAGACTACCTAGAATTATGATAACATTAATCTTCCTAGAATTATGATAGCATTAATCTTTATTGCTTTTCCATTACCTCGAACCCATGACAAATGATATTTGATTAAAGATGCAAAGGTCTTGCACAAATACAATCAAAACATCACTCTCTTGTTTCCGTAAGATATTTCATATGAAGGGCAAGGTTCCACCACTTCTTCACATCCAAAGGATCTTGGCACCCATGGTCATATTCATCAACTTTGGGTCTTTGATCCCCATTCTGCGATTAATTTGAAAGCCTCTCACTATCTCCTCCTTAACCAAGTGGCGTTTCTTTTCATTAGTCTCCTCAAGATGCCACAAAAACTTACGAATATTCATTCCAATCTTGTTCATGATGCTTGAAAGGACTTGCATGTCACATCCTTGATAGATCAATAATGGCAACAAAATCCATTTAAATAGAATTAATCTTCCAACTAGATTGAGCCACTAAGAACCCTTTTACTACATCTTAATTTTTTATATTTTCTAAAATGTTGACTGAGTGATTGATTTTGGGGAATTCAATGAAATGGGAATTCCCACGTAATTAACATTTTATTTGAAGTAATTACGTTAGAATCGTCCTTAAATTCTGCTACCTAGGGTCCTGACAAGTGGTGCAGTTGTCTTGGACCTAACCCTTGCATTACTCCTCCAACAGTTCCAGGTCAACCAGCTGGAGTTTCTGTCCATTCAAAGTAAAATCACCACCTCTTCCTGTAATGAAGGTTCCTTCATTTTATATTCCAGTAGGGCTGCTTGATGTCTTAGATTCTGCTTTTTCGGGTGGTTGTTCCTAAGCTGGGTTTAAGCCCCCTTCCTCTCATGATTCCCCTTCGGGCTTACTCATGTGCCGCACTTTAGGGGCCTTAATGGATCGTGCTAGTACTCTTATAGAATATTATGATTATTGTTGAATGCATGGATTTATGGAGCGCTGCATGCATCTCATGAAGCCATAGTTTACCATCTTCCAGAGGAAAATAATTGATGCAGTAACCCAGTAGCTTATCCATTGGTTGGCATTTTTTAATTGAGTGGTGTTTACTGTTTAATGAAAAAACTTTTACCTTGTAATGCTTCACCCAATTATATCAATATCAAACACTTCATCTCTATATATGATCTATCTATCATCAATTCATAAATAATCAATCAAACCAATCAACTATTCTCGTAAATCCCTGATGCTACTCGGTACCGATAAGAGTCCCAAATTAACTATGACCCAGGTGTTTGTGGTCATTTCTATTCTAGTAAACTCGATCTACTGAATCAACCGGTTATGGATCAACCAGGGCCACTAACTCTCAAATAAGCTATTGAATGTCAACTGCTTCTACCTCGTCAAAAGGTTGTGTGGACAGTGCTTGTTTTGTCCTGTAGCAATTTCTTTAGCTGTAGCTATTAAATTTCATCTGTGGAGACTGTTTTATATGAAAGTAAGTTGCTCAACTTTTCAGTGCCGATTACAAGAATGATGAGACATCTATAGTGAAGAGATAGTTGTTTTCAAGTCTGTTAGATTGTTGAGTAGTGATTGTGGCAGAAATACTCATCATCGGGTTCATGTGATAGCATTCTTACTCTGGTCCAAACATTGCCAATGGTATTGGTATCCTACATTGTGATGTCTGTAATACCCATAACTGGAAATTTGATAAAATATGCTCTATTCTATTCCTCTTAAATCTAATTTGAATCAGTGTGATAATTTCAAGCCACCAAGAAACATTTGATAATTTATAGTTGCATAGGTCTAACCCCGTCAAGGCTGCCCTCAAGTATGATCATTTTTGAAGCAACTCTCCGGTTGGAAAATGTATTTAGGAGAAAAAGACGCCATTTCCTAGCTAGACATGGTAGTTTCTGGACTCCAATACCTGATAGCTACTCGAATATTTCTTCTAGTCGCCGAGATGAGGCTATCTCTTTCCTAGGTTTGGCTAAGGCAAATGACTAAACCTGTAAAATAGGAAATGAAATGTTATATGCAAAATCCCCGCTTTATTCTTCTACTGATCTGGTCGAGAATCATTCTCCAACCTGCTTTTAGTCAGGAATCTTGTAATTCCTTTCCCAATCTTGTTTCACAGGTCCATTGCAAGACGAATGATAAATCCCCTTTGAATAGTGTAGCCATTGTAGTTCATACGGGATTGCACCGGAGACTTCCAGTAATCTAGGGTTTTATGTCACGGCATTCAGAACCAGTCAGAATGTCACGAATCAAAATGGCCAAGTCACCAGAAGATGAAAGAGACGATGAATTTTTCAACCAAGTTTATAGCAAAGAGTGTAACACTGGGCCACCCACTTTCAACACTGAAAAGTCACTTGAAAATAATAAACTGAAACAGAGATCATGTTCAAGTGACAATGCTGTGAATCCGATGAGGAACAACAAAATGCCATCCAAATGTTGTGCCCACTGACTTCACCAGTATAGAAGCCATAGTTTGGGAGGAAAAGTCAAAGGAAATCGAATGAAACTGGAAGTGAAAGAAAGAGGAGTTTATTTGTAATATTTGTGGAGAGTCTGGCCACTTTACTCAGGGGTGTCCAACCACACTACGAACCAGTCGTTCTAGCGATTTTGTTGAAAAAATTACTGTGAGATAAGCACCTAAAAACATGTATTATTGGATCTGGTGGATCAGCTAAAGATGAGTGTAAAACTAGGGTTGAAAGCATTAGAAACCTAAAACTGGATCCTTACATAAAATACTCTTGTTTGCAGAAAACATTAACAATGATCCTTCAAGCCAATGGAACGATGCCATTTTATTTATTATCCGTGTAAATACTAGGGCTTGTTTGCAGAAACAGCATGCCAATGGAACGATGTAATTTTATTTATTATCCCTATAAATACTAGGGCTTGTTTGCAGAAACAGCATAAACTACCATACAAACAGCTAAAGCTATCAGATAATACAGAACTTACAATAAAATGAACTTACTTGTGAATCACAAGAACCAGCTTGTCCGCTTCAATGTCCTGCTCTGCCTGTAGATCTGGTTAAAGAGTGACCGGTTCCTCTCCTCTCACACGAGACTGCATTGAAGAGTTGTGGAAAATAAATAATGATGATTCTAGGACCATATCACTCTACTTAATTTGAATAGACTTTTCCCATTGGTCGGTAGAGATTCCGTTTTGAATTTACATTGTTGGAGATTACGTTTTGACTTTACATTGCCTACTCGACTTACTTGGCCCACTCGGCCAGGTTGAGATTCAGTGTTTTTATTAGATTTCAATTTAAACTCTTTTCTATCAATTTTTGCTTCCTTTAATATTGGAAGAAACATTCAAATTTAAGCCCTTTATAGCCCTTCGAAAGGGCTGTAGCTCTTCCAAGAAGTGTATTGTTAATTTTTTTGATCTAAAATGATGTATATGAATATATTTATTAAATTAAAAGTTGTAAAATTAATGTATATTTTATTTAATACATCATTTTAAGTAAAATTGTTCAGATCTAGTTTCAAGTATGATAACATTGTTTTTTATAATATAATATACATACAATATTAATTTCCTCATCTATATGCACTAAAATCCCAGATACTTGAGATCACTCCCACTTATTATTGTATATCATTGGGCATCATTGAAGTATAACTAGCGATCATTGAAGTACAAATAAGGCACTATTGTCTTGTAACCCTAAATAATTGCAGTATACAGTACTCTACTTGGTTGCAACTTCTTGATTGAAAATGAATGTACTATAGTGATGGAGGTGTAGGTAGTTGATTTGGGTGGGAGGGAACGAGAATTGAATATAGTTTTGTTTTTGGAGGGGACTATGGTTCCTAGTGTTTTCACAACTCATTGTTTATCCTAAATTTTTGGTCGAACAATAGACATGGACCTTGAGGAAGAGCTATTATATTATAGGGAGAATGAGGATGTGAATTCTCTAGCCATATTATGTACCCATAAGTAAAAATTAGAAGTGTGGAAATGTTGCAAACAATTTAGCATTAGTTACAAAGCCAATTTGGAAACTAAGGATAGTTCTTAGACAGGGACAAACAAAACTATGAAGGTGGATGGTCAATATTTGGTGATAGAAATAATCATGGAAGGTGCAACTTTGGCATCATGTGGTCGTTTATGCCAACCTTTGATTCCATCATCACCTTGATAACTGGGCTTATAACCTAAATCCTAATCTTCCTTGTTCAATCTCCTACATTGTATCTTATGGACATCCCCAATGAAAAACAAGTGTACCAGGGCATGAGTGGGAAAGTTGAAAATGATCCTAGGTCATGATATTGGTTTTGAGAAAGACTTGGAGGATGGTTATGAGTCACTGGCATTAGTAGGAAGAATCATGGCTAAGGTTATTAAGAATGATTATGTGCCATAATGGTTAGAAATACGGTATTGGTGCTAATATGAGGTGTCATATAGTGGGTGAGCACTCTCATCTATTACTTTTTATTAGATTGTAATAAGCAATATTATAATCTTGTTATATGAAAGATTAGATTGTTTCAAAAACATGCACATGAGGCATTGAGACGAAACTTAAATGACTGAAGGCTATGTGTAGCCTTTTTAGATCATATAACACACAACCTCTTCCCAAAACACCTCATTAAGAGAGGGATACAATTAGTGATCATTGAAGTATAACTAAGGCGCTATTGTGTTGTAACCCTAAATAATTGCAGTATATAGTACTCTACTTGGCTGCTACTTCTTGATGGAAAATGAATGTATTATAGTGACGAAGGTGTAGGTAGTTGATTTGGGTGGGAGGGAGGGGAAATTGAATATAGTTTTGTTTTTGGAGGGGACTATGGTTTCTAGGGTTTTCACAACTCTCATTTTTTATCCTAAATTTTCGGTCGTACAATAGACATGGACCTTGGGGAAGATCTATTAGATTATAGGGAGAATGAGGATGTGAATTCTCTAGCCATATTATGTACCCATAAGTAACATTTAGAAGTGTGTAAATGTTGCAAAGAATTTAGCATTGGTTACAAATCCAATTTGGAAACTGAGGATAGTTCATAGACATGGACAAATAGAACTATGAAGGTGGACGGTAAATATTTGGTGATAGAAATAATCATGGAAGGTGCAAGTTTGGCATCATGTGGTCATTTATGCCAACCTTTGGTTCCATCCTCACCTTGATAAATGGGCTTATAACCTAAATCCTAATCTTCCTTGTTCAATCTCCTACGTTGAATCTTATGGACATTCCCAATGAAAAACAAGTGTACCAGGGCATGAGTGGGAAAATTGAAAATGATCCTAGGTCATGATATTGGTTTTGAGAAAGACTTGGAGGATGGTTATGAGTGGCATTAGTAGGAAGAATCATGACTAAGGTTATTAAGAATGATTATGTGACATAATGGTTAGAAATAGGGTATTGGTGCTAATATGAGGTGTCATATAGTGGGTGAGCACTCTCATATATTAGTTTTTATTAGATTGTAATAAGCAATAATATAATCTTGTTATATGAAAGATTAGATTGTTTGAAAAACATTCACATGAGGCATTGAGATTAAATTTAAATGAGTGAAGGCTATGTGTAAGCCTTTTTAGATCATATAACACACAACCTCTACCCAAAACACCTCATCAAGAGAGGGATACAATTAGTGATCATTGAAGTATAACTAAGGTGCTATTGTGTTGTAACCCTAAATAATTGCAGTATACAGTACTCTACTTGGCTGCTACTTCTTGATGGAAAATGAATGTACCATAGTGATGGAGGTGTAGGTAGTTGATTTGGGCGGGAGGGAGGGGAAATTGAATATAGTTTTGTTTTTGGGTGGGACTATGGTTTCTAGGGTTTTCACAACTCTCATTGTTTATCCTAAATTTTTGGTCGTACAATATACATGGACCTTGAGGAAGAGCTATTAGATTATAGGGAGAATGAGGATGTGAATTCTCTAGCCATATTATGTACCCATAAGTAACATTTAGAAGTGTGGAAATGTTGCAAAGCATTTTAGCATTGGTTACAAAGCCAATTTGGAAACTAAGGATAGTTCATAGACATGGACAAACAGAACTATGAAGGTGGACGGTCAATATTTGGTGATAGAAATAATCATGGAAGGTGCAAGTTTGGCATCATGTGGTCATTTATGCCAACCTTTGGTTCCATCATCACCTTGATAACTAGGGTTATAACCTAAATCCTAATCTTCCTTGTTCAATATCCTACATTGAATCTTATGGACATTCCCAATGAAAAATAAGTGTACGAGGGCATGGGTGGGAAAGTTGAAAATGATCCTAGGTCATGATATTGGTTTTGAGAAAGACTTGGAGGATGGTTATGAGTGGCATTAGTGGGAAGAATCATGGCTAAGGTTATTAAGAATGATTATGTGCCATAATGGTTAGAAATAGGGTATTGGTGCTAATATGAGGTGTCATATAGTGGGTGAGCAC